>JAPYZI010000064.1:0-94361 GCA_030523105.1 Ophioninae sp. A BG-2022a | reverse complement strand
GATTATTTATTCATTATAACTTGTTGATGGACATATTCGGTGGATTATTACCGAAAACATTCATAGTTGCAATACATTTAGTAGAGACACGAGTGAAAGGATAGGTAGAGGTGAAGATAGAGGCAATAGCGCGTGCCGTCTAGGCCGGAATCGCGCCCTAAAAAAAAAAAAAAAAAATCCAAACGTTCTAAAAACCATAACAATTAATGGCTATGACATCGGCTCGGCCGCGCGCGCACCGATATTGCTCTTTTCGTCGTACACTACCACATGCAAGCGCACACCGACTATCGGCAGTGTCCGCATGGTGGGGGTACGGCCTTCCGGGCAGTAACGCACGTGCATGTCACCCACTGACGTAGGCCCGCCTCCGGGCGCGTCTGATTGGCTGCCGTAGAAACTTAATAATAATTCAGGGGTTGATCTGGGACCCATACATGCTTATATCAATGTTCTTAGAATTTCACCCTCTACCCCCGATTTCACGGATGACATTCTTAGCTGGGACACCCTGTATATAATCACAGGTATCCGCGGAATACCTAGTCGGTGGGAAGTGGAAGGGATATCGAGAAAAAACGCGGCCAACGGAACTCCAAAAATAACAAGAAACATAAAATTCGCAAGTTGGAAAATATTCAATTATAATTTCCGCGACCCAAAAAAGTACAAGTCTTATTTCGTAATTGACAAACAAAAATAATAAATCACATGACTCGATATAAAAAAAGATAATACAGAGAAAAGAAACGAAAGGAAATATGGAATTCTCGACCCGCGGAAGTCCCACGTTTAACGCGACAGGGTGAATTTCGCAGTTGGCGAAAAATTGATAAGACGGGGGAAGCGTGGAAGGACACACGACGATCGCACGCCACGAAGGGAACAGCGCCCGCTGAATTATTCATGAACCGAGAATTAGAGATTACTCACTAACGACTGCAGCTAAATATCTAATTGTCCAAACCTGTGCCTAAACGTTTGAGTATTGGGCGCCAATTTGTCCAACAGTCCAATGTCCAACATTTCTCCCTTCGCTTTTTAATTCTCCGAATTAACCAAGAATTTCCGAAATTGTATGACGGAGGGTAGGTGCTCGATCGTGATTCGATACTCAATGGTGGATGGTGCTGGCCGGGTCCACGTGCTCACCGATTTTTTCTTCAGACGAGTGGTACGACTCCTTATGGTGATCGATGTCCATGGGGGTGCGGAATTTGCTCGACGCGGCCGGCCCGTCGCCTGCTAACTGAATTACGTATTTGGGAGGGGTATGCATGTCATCATATGTTATCGCCGGACGAACGAAATATCTTATAATTAGCCTATGTAAAACTGACTATACATTATCCTGACAGAAAGGCTTAAGTGTCGCGATGAGGATTCAGTGAAGATCGATCCTGCAGCACCCTCGACGTCTTGTTGTGACTAAATTAAAATTAATCGCTAAATGTCCGAGCGAGAGGCGAAGGGGAAGGGGAGGCATAGAGATAGAGAGGGAGAGAAAGAGATAGAGACAGGTTCCTAATCAGTTACGCGTATTTGAACAAATGTAGCACTACCCTCGTTGAATACCATCTACTACGATTTTTCGCTCACGTGAACTATTTCACATAAACCATTTTGCATAGTCCCCCACAGCACGAATTCCTTCCTTGCTCAAATAAAACCATAAATCTTGTTTATTTCAAGGGCGTTCGATTATTCACGTTTTGAAAGTATGCGATAATTCTGCACGTCCGTATACGGCAATTCTGTTCACCGTTGTTTTCATTTTTGGCACATACTTCCATACTTTGCATATACTTCCGCTCTAAAATACTATTGCTATTATTGTTTGTCCAGCTCAGGCCCTCTACCTGATCGAATAAAAAGAAGAGTTCGAACTTCCCCCCTTTTTCTCTCATCTATATATGTGCCAACGTCCCCGTTACGTTTTTACATCTACATACATTCGTTCATATCTCGCTCGGCAAGGGGATAGGGAGAAGGAGCTTCATAAACGGACTGGAAGAATATTACAAGGCGTTACGCACAACAGGCAATATTTTCCACAGCAACGTGAAGGAAATGTAAAAACGTTTTTTTCGCAACAGAGCAGCGAAAATTTGTCGTACGTGACATCGTATTATATAACCATATTATATAATCATATATATATACACATACATATGGTGTGACCCTTCTGGGTTGCGTTAAGTCATCTTATGGAAAGGGACGGAAGCGGGGGAAAATAAAAAAAAAGATAACTCGAAACGTTGGCCATAATAATAATTTTAATCATAATAAAAAGCAAATAAGAAAGCAATACAAGTGTTTTTATCCAGATGGACACGCAAGGGTGGCACTTAACTGAAATAACATCTCGATGGCTCACTGTGTGCACAGAATAAACAATAATTTAGGTAATATGAGGCTACCCGATTTAAAAAAAACCTGGTAATGGAATAATAGAGAAAATTAATTGTTTTATATGTTAGGCACCACCTTTCTACTTCGAATAGCGAGAATCGCTATTCGCCTACTTCGAGTAGGCACGGATCGCTTAACAGATTAGGTTATTAGAGGAGGACCGGAGAAGAGGGAGAGACTGGAAGGAAATGACCGAATAATTAACCTGCGTTCAAAATAATATTTTTGACTTAATACTTCAATTCCACTTTCTCTTCAATTTTTTTTTATAAAAAGCGGCACGTCCGAGCAAGTCGTTGCATGAAATCGGTAAAGCCGAAACAAACATTTTGAAAAAATTCTTAAAATGTAATATACAGAGCCCTTCGCATCGTAGGATTATTCGGACACAATTTTATTATTGATATTTTAATTCACTTTTCAACAAAATTTCCGACCATTCTGGTTGGAATTTTAGGTTAAATTTTCAAATAATTTTCTCAATACTTTGAGATTCAAAGCGAGCGAAGAAGAAATGCTAGCGATGAACATTACTTTACGCGCATATGACCCCCTTAAGATGGCATAGTTTTCCGTTCTGATTTTGAAGAAGTTGCACTGTTGGCAATGTCGACAAAACTACCGAGACACTGTACACCACTCGCGTTGCGTATTCTTCTCCTTTCCCTTGTCTCCAACCCTTCACCCCCCACACATTCACTACACTCTTCGTCTCGCAGACGAGAATTATTTTCCGCGCGGAATGACACTGTTTCATGGGGATGTAAATCCGCACGACGTCTCTCTGCCGTCGTCGAAATAAATGGTACTTCCGCCTTGGGCCCATTTGTTCTCCAACGAGGAAAGCCCCCAAGGTACAGAGAATTGTATATGACATACATATAGCGAGGCAAGAGTAAATAAGGGAACCGGAGAATCGCGGGATCACTTGGAAAAAAAAGGTAGCGTGGAATTATCCCTTGAGCAATACCCGGCGAAGGAAAAATAATTGCAGGCGTTTAGAAAAGGGTTAAGAGCGAATGACTATTGTGGTAGAACTGCAGTTCATCGTTATCGAGGACAGCCCCTCCTGCAATGATTATGGCGAGAAGTGAAATTATCTTAGCACAAAAAATTACTTTTCTATATACGGAAATTTTGGGTATTAATAAATAAAAGGATTTTCAATACTTTTTGTTTTGATACAGTACTAAAATGACGAAAGAGGATTTTTTTCCGATATCGTCATCGGAATGCAGCAAGACCTTTATCTTATTGATAAGATTGGTATTGATAAAATAAAGGTCAAATAATATCCATGTTTGGATATTATTTAAATTAAACAATATTTATCTGCTGTAAAATTATTATTTTCCATTATGAATTTTTCATTTGGAGCGATTAAATACTGAGGTATAGGAGCATGTTGGCGATTGATAGAGAGTGGATGTTTCTCCAGTATAGTCCGCGAATTGTGAGCGATACTGAATGATACTAAGGTGGAAGTGAAAAAGAAACCATAGGAAAAGACAAAAAGAAAGGGCTGAGGGTGAGTGGAGTAGATATAAATTAAGATAGGGGAGAAAAGAAGCGTAAAAAAAGCACGAAAGTGGTCGAGACAATTAGTTAGGTTAGGAAAAAACGATGACTAAAGAGAGATGGAATATGGGGCTAAGAACGACGCGAGTGCCAGTAAAGAGCTGCAACGGGAGAAAGAAGATTCGAAGTTTTTCGGAGAATTTCGACGCCGCCCAACAGGCCAAATACGAAGGTTCTTCCCCGACCAGAAACAAAAATTTCTAGATATTTTATACGTGATTACTTTAACAATGAGTATTACAATTTGATCTTTCGGAAGAAGCGCACATTCAATTACGATCAAATATCGTTTGCAGATAAGCTCTTTTAATCGTGCAATTCTCGAACATGACATAATTTTCACTGCAAATGACGGTGATTACTCCAAGCTACAAAACTATCCAATAAAAAAAATATCAAGCTGTTGCAAAGTCCGTAGTTTCGAATTAAGTTTCTTCCAACAAAAATAATGATTTTGTCTTTCTTATTAAAGACCAAAAATGTTAACGTACAAGCTAGGTGATAGATATTGACAACGATGTCCAATAGGAAAGGCTGGGAAACAAAATGATAGAAAGCAGAATGACGACAAAAGGAAAATAAAAAGCAACCAAGAAGCATCGAGATCTAAAAACTCTTTTCCCTCCTGTTTGTATACCACGATATCATATCCTTTGACCTGCAGAGAAAAAGTACCACCATATATCGCTCCAGTGGAGTTTACTGATCGCATAGTATCAACATTTAAGTGTACACATGTACTCACACAAGAAAAACTTATCTGTATGTTCATGGCAAAACCGTCTCAGTGGTGCGAACTATATCCCAGTTGAATTTTACATTGGCGAACGGAGCAATCAAGTCCAAGAAATCGTATCGCGAGAAATGTTCAATCAAGATGAAATTGTAATTTTTTTATGTGTATGGGAACGGTATATTTAGATCACGATACGTTCAGGAAATGTGTGTTATGACATTGGGTATTATAAGAACAGTTTTAGAAGAATAATATCTATCAGAATATTTGGTTGTTGCAAGGAAGGTTGTCAGGTCCGGAAGTGACGTGGGCATATAGGTTATATTCCTCGTTTGCTGCCTACGCCGAGCGCAATAGTACGGGACGAGGAAAAATGATGTAGTGCTGTGGTGGAATGAAATTGCCTAAAATACGTGAAGATTTGAAAGTATAGCTCAGATGATTATTTATTATAAATTTGTAATTACAGGAAAGATGGATCGATTATATGATTAACAGATGTTGAATTATAATCATAGAAATAAACGGTTCGATTGCAATTGCACGGTGAATTGTTGTCGATTGAAAAAGATAGAAATAGGTCGCTTGTGTGTATCTTGGTGTAGAAATAAGCGCCTTCGCTCGCAGGTGAGGCGATCGATATAAATATTGGTGTACTGCGCGAGGATCTTATGTTCGTCGCGAGTCTTTATATATGTTTTTCCTGAAGGAAACTATTGAAGACTGGAATGCGTCGGGATTTATTGTGAATGAACGCTTGAATAAGAAATTGATTAAGAAAGGATTAAATTATTGTAAATGAGATAAATGAATTTGAGTGCCTTGAAGAATTTTATTGATTGAGTGGATTCAATGGAAGATAAAAATTATTGAATTAATCGATCTCTTCAATTGACTATGAACTCGCCTGTCCGCATAGAGACAGGTCTTTTTAAGGAGGTTCTTCCTCAATGTGGACTTGTTCGACTTCTTACTGTTTCAGCTCTTTCCTCGCTACAGGATTTTTTTTAATTCCCCTTGCTGAACGTTTATGCTATGGCAAGGTTAGTTTCGATATTTTTTAACGAAATTTGTTAAATAGCCACTTTTGGGCTCTGGACGGCCATAGCTGACTTGCAGTCATCCGAGGTATATAAGGATCCCAAGGAATCAAACTGAAATTGTAGATTGTTACGCGATCTGGATTTTCTTTTCTTTTCAGACAAGTCTTTGGCAGTGTTATATTCTTTTAGCGATTTCACGATTCGAACGGATTTGGAGATTGTGATCACCGGACTTTCGGAAATTGTGGAATTATTTGGTGCATCTGCCCGAGGGGTATCTGACTGTTTTTCGACTGATTATGCTAGTATATATTCGCAGATTTGACGATTTTCTTTATTGTTTGCCACTGTCAGTTTATTTCGCATTTTAATTTCTTGACCGATTTTTAAAGCGTGGTCGATCACGTCTTCGATTTTATTATAATGCGGGAGTCGTACTTCAATTTCTTCTCTAAATCTGCGTTTAAAGCACGTGAACATGTAGTCATCTATTAATTTTCGGAAAGCAGAATTGTGGATGCCTTTTTTAAATAATTCTCATGCTTCGATTATTTCTTTCCCTTTTTTCTTTATTTTTATAGTGAATACTATGACACTATCGTTGCTTGTCTGAAAAATGTTATTGAGTTCTCCCTTCAGATTTCTTTGACGCGTATATTTTTTTTAGAGATTTTTAAAGCTCTTCTACCGACTCGAATTTATTTCCCAGAATATCGTTTCTGGCTTGATTTTTTAATTTATTTTTAGTAGTTTTACTAAGTATTTGTCCACTTCGAGAGGAAGCATATCTTTTGCATCTTCGCACCCCGTTACAAATTCTGAAAAGAGAATATTCGTTCCATCGAATTCGGGAACGCCGCCGATCAATTTGATATTAAGCCATTAAGACGATAGATGAATTAGCATCTTTCCTCTTTATGATCCAGAACGAGCCCCCAAAAATTAATATGTCACGTCCTGAAGGGACGTGGGCATATATAAAGGTGGTATCCCTCTTTGCAGCCTACGCCGAGTGCAATTGCTCGGAACGAGCGCAAAAGGGTTAGCGCCTAGAATGGAATGGAATCAAGGAATTAACACGATGACTTGGTATTAAGAAATAATTCGACAGACTTGTAAAAACTTACTTAAGGTCTATTACAAGCTAGTAATTGACTTTGTCGATTTGTGATACGCTTATAATAAAGAAATTAACAATGAAACTTAAAGTGTAGGAATCGAAATAAAAGAAAAAGAACTGTCGCTTACATTTGACGGTTGTATACGGCGTGGATACATGTGCGCTCGCTATGGATCGGATAATGCTTGCAAGAGTTCGGTTGTCGCTCGTATATATATATAGGGCCCTTCGCTAGAGCCCTGATGCGCTCGCTGGAAAGGTGTCTATGATACATGCACAAGATTTTAATAAGATTTCACAGATATAAATATGATTTGATATTCATAAAGATCGTACAATGTTTTGGCGAAAGGATTTACGAAAGAATCGCAATGCGGGATTTTTAATGTTTATCGCGTTATGCCTTGTTGAATGTGAATCAGTAAAACGTTTATTGAAGTTTAATGAGAAACTAAGATCTGATTGCTATGGATTCTGTCGGGGGAGTGCCATTTAACATCTTTTGATTGGTAGATTATACATGAAATTGTGAATCGTTTATTTGATTGGCTGATTGTACAGTGGGGGAATAATGCGCAATTGCAAAATTGATCGATGCCTATGACTTTTATAATTGTTATATGTGTAAGGTGGGGAGATACGTTTACTACATAGATAGTCCCGATGTCTTATTGCTCATTAAAAGAGGCTTCGTGTTGCTTTTCCAGGAGGATGGTCGCGTTACAATTTAAAGTCACATCGATTTGACCGGATATAGAGAATTTGGTGACTGAAGAATCGTCGGCAGACGTAACACGGTCCTTGAAGAATGTCGCCAGTATCATATTTCATTCACATTCAAGTGTGAAAATCCACTCCAGCAGACTTTTACACGACGCTGGATTCTAATAAATGCGCGGAAATATTTATCTCATCGTTTCTTTTCTAGATATCTCTGGGTCTATACAATTTATTTGTTGCAGTCGTATTGGAATTGGATTCAGTGGACGGGATGATGTATTTAAAAGGACCTTCATTAAGGATCGTATTTTTTTCGATGGAATATAGTCTAAACGATCTGTGCACTTTTTTTTTCCTGGAGACCATGTAAAAATCAAACATTGTAGATTTGATAGCGACTAGGTAACCTATACTCCAAGGAAACACCGCTTTGGACCGTGATTAAAGGGTTATTTGATGCCAGTCAAAAACACTTTATCCACTCATGGCGTTATTACCGTAAGCTATCTTCATCATATGATGACTCTCTTTTCCGGTTGTGCTGACCTAAGGACAAAATTTTATCGCTTCCTGATGTTCCAAAACTTAAGCCATCATGCAGCGTGACGAGGACACACGTTGAGGTTACGAAAACACGCGATCTACATTTCGCTACGGATAAAAATCGACTGCCGTTAGCTTCAGCCTTTGTTCAGAGCCCTATCCACTAACGACAGATAAAAAATGGCGGCAGCAAGTCCGTCTGTCCGAAAAAAATCAGTCCAACTTGTATTGAGGCCATGAGGTATAGTTTGAGGCCATGTATTGTATAGTTTGTATTTTCTTTTTGTACCTTCTCTCATATATTTTTGAAGTTCCGAAATTCACCCCTTGTCAAACAGACCATACTTCTAAATTACACTACACAGAAGCTCTAGCTAAAAATTTATGCGATTTTTGGGACGTATGATAGATAAAAGAAGATGAATAGAACAGTGCTACGAAACTTTGCGGTAGCGGTATACGAGGACCACGTCCAAAGGACATAGACTTTGCACGTTCGTGCAATGTTCGCCTGATAGGCAAAACGTGTACGCTCCGTTGTTGTCCTGGTAACTCCGTCTTTCTCATCGCAAAGCCGAAACATAACACACGACATTCCCCCACCCACGGCGTCTGTAGGATTATAACTGGCGAACGATATATTGTACGAGTTACATCCATGAAGCGATGACGGTTGGAAGGCGGAGAGGAGATGAGGAATAAGAGTAGGAAACTACAACTCGAACATGTTTTCAACGAGCGAAAATGTCGAGCACCAACCTCGCACTCCCATCAGACTTTGGTTGCATATATCTATTTATATGATATACAGTCCTGTATGTCCGATACGTATATACATGCCGAATACGCGATATAGCTATGAGTCGTACTATAACCCAGTTTGAACGCTGTACCCAGTTAACGTATAGCAACGCATAATTCAATTTCGCACTGTGGCTAGCCTCACCCCTCTAGCAATTTTCCCGTTCTCTCGATCCTCCCCATCGTCTACCCTATTCGTTCTCGACATTGACCACATATATACCAACATATATATGTACCTACATTTGTCTATATATACATATACAAATCCATTGTCTAATCTGAGTTTCGAACAAATTCTCTGTCCTTTTAGATTATTAATTTTCTAATAATAAATTTTTGAGTTTTGGTTTTTTATGTATATAGTAGTCTTATATGCCGTACAATAGTTAATATTTCCTCGTTTTATATTGATTGTAAGGATTGTTGAGTTTTCAAACAATGGTCTTTTTTGTCATTATTTCAATACAGGAGATATTTAAAAAGATACGCATTCATAACCTCGGTATATATGTGTATATATATGTGTATACACTGTGTCGGGATAATTTTTCTCTGATCACCGACTGAGAGCTTATCAGAGAACCGGGTACGAAGACTTCCAGCTTCGACCACCCGCTCGTGTTCGTGCATCAACAATTCTTAGACGCGCTAAAGAAATTTAGTGCCACCGGTTTTCTCAATCGGGTTGACCTAAAGCCAGGCGGATCTGCCCTGACCCCGTAACTGGGGAAAATGGAGGACCCATCTGATTTTTGATTCCCAAATAATTTGTCAGTTGCAATATACACCCGCCTCTCAAACGGACCATAGTTCTAAATCATACTACATGGAAGCTCTACTCAAATGTTTGTTCGATTCGTGGCATGTATCATCGATAAAGAGGATGAATAGAATGCTGGAAAGAAACTTTACGGTTCGAAGACTACATCCGACGGAGATAGATTTTACACGTTCGCACAATATTCGTCGGAATGATGTTGTTTTAATTGTCTTCGATCGCAGGATTGTAGCAGAATCGGTTGAATAACAGTAGATAACACAGTACAGAACGTCGATTTATTAAATGGAAGAATAACAGTTTTGCTCGCATGGCGTTCAATCCGGAAGTGGGTCGAGTATACCGTAGTTCAGTTTCGCTATGCACGTCGCTACTGAAAGATCAAATCAGCAACTATTCGCACTCGGTCGGCATGTCAGCCCGAAACGGCTCTTTATTACCAACACTCCCATTTCGGGATGATATGTTACTCTCATGTTTTTTTGTCGATTATATTGTTTTTCGCGTGAAGATACTCAAATCTCGATTTGCTGAGTGGCTTTGTGAACAAGTCAGCCAGCTTGTTCATCGGTGTTAACATATTCTATTTCAGAGTCGCCTTGCTCGTAGTGCGACCTAACAAAGTGATAGCGCACTTCGATGTGCTTTAAATTTTACGTAATTTGCGGATTCTTGATCGTCTTAATTGCACTTTGATTATCAATATATATAATAGGAACTTTCATTTTTGTGATGACTAGCGTTTTCACCAATCTATCCAGTCGAAGTAGCTCTTTACACGTCTGACGCGCCGCGATATATTCTGATTCCATTGTCGATAAAGCTACCGATTTTTGTTTCAGAGATCCCCACACGACGAGTACTTCCGCGATTTTTAGAATTAACCCGCTTGACTTATGCGTTCGTTTGACCCTGGCAAAATCCGCGTCGCTAAAAGCGTCTATTCTCAAGTTTTTGCAACTGCTCGGAAACAATATTATGTGGGTCAGCGAACTCTTGACATATTTTATAATTCTTTTTATCGCATTCCAATGAACCTTTCTGCTCATTTTTCCCTGAATACATCCATCGCAGTTCCAGAATTTACAGGCTTTGTTTTGATGTCTCAGCTTTGCAGCACTTTTTTTCACGCGTGGAATGTGCTAGCGTACGATCCGTTTTCGACAAACTCGAAGCGAGTTGTTCTCAACGATGTTTGCCTGTGGGTTCCTAGAATTGTTGTTGTTGATTTGGAATCTTATCTTGTACGAGTCCTCGTGTCAGTCTCTCACTGCGACGACGTCTTTGCCGCGCTTGAGTCGGCATTGTTTGTTGTCGGACTCGAACCTTAATTCTTGGTGGAGATTATATTTCAACTCGGAAACGTAAAGCACGGGAATCAAATGGTGATTTACCCAATATGACCCGTTATAAGATTGAATGTCCATTTCTCCCACTCCTTCCGCAAAAATTATTTCACCATTCCCGACTATCACGGGAATTCTTTTATCATGTGCTGATTCGCTCCTGAATCCAAAAACCAATTGGTCGAAAATTTTATAGAAGATACAGCTTTTGCGTTAACCTCCGAAGAAAGCACTTATCTTGTTTTCTTTTGCTGTGCTCGACTCCTCTGTGCTTGATTCTTTTTCCTTGCTGCGACATTCGCTTTCCCAATGGCCTGGTTTGCCGCAGTTGTAGCCCTTCCCAGGCTTTTTTCCTTTCTTCGTCCTGCCTTGCGTTGTTTTTGTCGAGAAAGCGTTGTTGCCTGGATGCTCAACAGCGTTGATACGAAGCTCCTGCATCACGAGTCGTTACATTAGATTGGACAATGTACGCTCCGCTAGACTCGTCGAATTCCACGCTGTTGAAAAGTACTAGTAGGAGAACGGTAGCGTAATTAAAATCTTGATCATAATCATGCTGTCTGTCACGTGCTCTCCACGAATTCTCAACCTGCATGAGAGATCGGTGATTTTTGCCAGATGCAAGCTGATATCGTCGGCAGCGTCTTTTTCCAGCGAGTACCGCTATTGTTGCAATAAACGCTTAGAAGTCTCATTTTTATTCTTATATATCGAATGCAGCTTCTCCCATATTTCGTTGGCAGACGTACAGTTTATAATGTGGAGCATACAAGGTCGACCATTTGAACGATAATTTTTTGTGCCGCGCATTCCAGTTTGTTCCATTCCTCGATCTTTATGTCGAGGGTTACAGTGGCTTCCACATTCAGATTTTCGGCAGGCTCCGGTTTTGGGAACACTAACCACTCGCACTTCAAATTTTCACAGTGGATGGACATGCACGGGAAAGATTGGACGGGCGGCCGATCAGGCTGTGGGTTATGGCAGAGGGATCGGCATTCACCTGGGAGTAGTCTAATTTTTATTTCACAACAACTGTAACTAATTATGCCAATGAGAAGCAGTAGGTTAAATTCAAGAATTGGCTGGAAAACCTCGAAAAACATCGAATCGCTGGTTGATCGGTAATCGTAAATATGTAAAATAAAATAATTAATTTTTTCTTTTACGAGAACTAATCATTTTTCATATGGCTATTGCTAATCTTTATAGGAAATTTAAGAACCAGTCGTAAGCCAGGAAGAAAATTTTTCTGACTCGGAATCGCGAACGGAACCTTCTCACGTAGTGGCCGGAACAAGACTCTCCCATAAATATTACTCTTTCGTGAGTGGAAAAATCAGAATCCGAAAATTCGATTGCTACCTTGAAGATTTTTAAACCGATATATATATCTCGCGTGGGAAGGGTGCGAGAACAGAGCCGAACACGCTTGTCAATAAAAGGTAAACACGCGCGCGTCCTCGGAACTTGCAAGGATGCTGTTCGACCTGATTCGTCTATTGTATTTTTTTCAATTGCCGAGAGATCTTTTCTTACGAAATATTTTTGCAGCTGGGATTGTCACGTAGAATATTCCTAGCGAAATCTCTAGTTTCTATCCTGGCCCTCCCCTTCTCTTGTGTTTTTTGGCCGAAGCACGACTGCAGGTCGAAGTGTACACAACAGTTTCGGTGAAGACCGTCGCCGAACAGTTGATCAACTCTGTGAGATATCTGGAATATCGTAGAGTTCAATTCAGAGGATTTTATTGGCAGATTTGCAAAGAAAATCAGCTCAAAGAGGACCTTGAATTTGTTTCTAAGATGATCTAGCCCTCTGTAATTTCATTTTGTTCCCCAGATTCTAAAGGGACATAAGAGGACAGCGTTTTGCCACTATAGAGAAGGTAAAACAAATATCGCTGGAAGGTGTAAAGAACATTCCGATAAGTGAATTGAGAAAATTTTGGGAACAATGAAAGGATCGTTTATAGAGGTGCGTTGTGGTCAAGGGAGAAGGTGATCAAAATTTCGTGTAAAAATATTGAAAAATAAATAAGTTAGAAATTTCAATTTTTTTGGGTCCCCCTTGTACATATGTAGGATAACAATTATTCATAATATGCCCGTGCTCTTTGTAAAAGATTTAGCTGCAAAAAAATCTAAATAAAAAATATCAACGTTTGAAAAAAGTGTTTTAAAATTAATTTCTAATTTCACGAATCACAATTTCGAGGTTCCCAGTTGAATTACGAAACATTTCACATCGGTCTATAATTGATTTTGATCGATACAGTTGATTATTGCAACTTAAAACCCAACAATAAAAATTCCTAAATCTCCTTGTGATGAACTTTATATAAACAATATATATACATGATTCACAGTTTCTATGATTTTCATCACCTCAAATGGCAGGGTGTACACGTCGATACTACTATGCATATAACATTAATAAAAATTGCACCCTCGAAGTAAAAACACCCTCGAACATGCACGCTCCATCTAGAAAATGAAACGGCGCGTTGAAAAAAAGTCGTGGGTAAAAAAAACCGATATATTAATATGCATGGAAAAATTGTATTAAAAAGTACTAATACCCATTTTGTGAAAGGACGCAGAAATAAATTTAAGAAAATCATTCGCCATTTTCACAGAACGTTACTACACCCTTAGAATTTGCAACTGGCGTTTCTCCGTCCAAACGCTGATCCGTTATGGAGGCATTTAATATTTAACTCTACATTTCTTCGTGCTTTCGAGGACTCACTCAACCTTGACTTACGTTTTTCTCAAAACAATGTAATTACATATGTATGAGTACATTCCCACACAGATACGCTAGGCTTTGAATCAGTGATACAACCCAAACAAACCCACCTACACACAAACATATGAACGAGTTTCTATCCTTTCCTGTTTCAAGTTTCTCATTAAGCGAGCCAGGAGGGTTGGGGATAAACGAAAAGGCAGTGAAGGGACAGGAGGAATAGGCACTTGTTGCGGATCGGTGAATCTGCCGCTGAGAATTCTGATTAAGGAAAGTTTTGCAGCGTGAATGATACGAACGGTATATACTTTATTATGTTCTTGGGCTCCTCGTAGTTTCGCGTAGTATAATAGCGTTACTATGTGAGTTAAAGGTCTGCGTCATTAAAGGGTGAAAGAGAGTAGGATTGTTAGAAAGTTTCCAATGTTTCTGGTCAAACCCCTGAATGTTACTACGTTTCTACTACTTCCGGTGCATTCGTGTATTCCTTCGTCCTTCTAATCAAGAGGGGTAATGCGTTGTATTTTTCGACGAAAATATCTATGCGAATGCGAGAACTCACAATTTTGATGGTGAAGTGACAGTGTCACAGATTTTTTTTCAGTTTTCAAGAGACCAAAATGTAAATTTTGGTTTTTTGTGTATGTACTTACTGTTTGACATTTTTGAAAGAGATTATTTAGAATTAATATTTATGTTCGTAATCTGATCTTTATTAACTGATTCTGGTACACCAATTCCTTAAACGTGTCATCATACGTTAGAATTCAGTTTCTTGCTTATCTTTTGCTTCATAGTGCACTACATACCGCAAAACAGATAATAACATCATAAGTAAAAAAGAAAACAAAAGAAAAGGATTAAATAACAAATATCAAGTTGATGCGGATAAGTATTACGTTGAATAATTTTATAGATTTTTATCTATAGATAATTTGCCATGCTCACATCGCAACGATTAATGGCTAGTCACGCGTTTTTTGTTTTCTTTTTTATTTGTATATATTAGCAACGCTATCCCGCTCCGATCGTATGATGCCATGTCTATCGACTATGTATTGTTTCGTTGTGCCGAAGATTCAACATGTTCTTTCTGCATAGTTACGAAAAAAAATTTCTACAACTCGATAAAGAACAAAAGTTCGTGCCGGATCATAAATAGAAAAGAAAACAATCAAGATCGTGATCAACATCCGAAGAAAATCACAAACGGAAGCAGGACCAAAAACCAAAAAACTCCAAGATCAGATGAACAGTCTGTCTAAAATGATAGAAAAACTGATCTACGGTTTAAACGACCATCAGGCATCAGAGCACATTATCGTTACTGAGAAACCTGGTAACCAAAACTCTACACGAGTTGTTTCGAAAGAGAAGTTATGCTTCTTTTAGAACTCAATTATTCCACACAAAGATTGAGTATAAGATTCCACACTAATAGCGAAAATAAGGAAATTGAATCAACGCCACACGTAGATGAAATACTCAGAGGAATTGATATTGAAAGATAGTGTGCTAAAGAGACTCGGTGCGGATTCCGAAAGAATCAAAATTCAAAGACGTCAAGTATCATACGGAATTATCAAACACTTGGTCAAAGAGGATCAAACAAGACTTACCAGAGAAAAATAAGAAACAAATTATTGGACTATACAATAGAAAAGGGATATTTGTCACTGAAACACCTCTAATTAATTTTGAAATCGTACTACTACTCTCAGACATTTCAAAAATAGAGAGATCAACATTTCTTAGAGGTTCGAAATTGTGCGGAAGCGGCTCTGGTTGCACCGGGCACAGCAGTCTCTCTGCTCATCAATCCTCTAGACGATGAAGTACATGGAGATGTGTTTATGTGTTTACCAGTGTTTAGCGTCTTTTAACGGCAGTCAATCGCTCGAAAATCTTTCAACACGCCCCAACTAAAGAAGCACATTGAACCTTCAATAGACGCGATGATAAAACACAAAATTAAAGACGCCAAAGAAATCGAGGAAGCCTGCGCCAAAATTAAAGACAAAATCCTACAAAAAACCTTCGCCCATTCAAAAAAATCAGGGGAATTTCAAATTTCCACCTGTGCATAATCGCAAGATGGGTTATACCCAGGAAAGACGAATATTCACACCAAAAAAGAAGCCCTTTCAGAATGCGACGAATGAATTCAAGACCCGTTCTTAGATGACGACCTGATCGTTATCTACGAAAGAGATAAGGTAGATCGAATCGCTGCACGTCTGCCACTTTTTACCAATGAATGAAAAAGAATTACTTCGGATAAATATATACTGAGAAATTTGGAAAAAAAACTCCACCAAATGAAAGCATTCTAACCCAAATGGAAACAGACCAACTTCAATTTGAAATTGAAAAACTTCAATAGAAAAACGAAGAAAAATCGAAGAATGTAGCTAGACCGGACGTCAATTCGTGTCTTCCTACATCTTGGTGCCGAAACCAGACGGATCTAATCGATTTATTTTTTATTTGAAAGAATCAAATAAGTTCATCACACCACCTCATTTCAAATTAGAAGATATGCGATTAGTACTAAATTTAATCTCTCGAAATGACTACGGGAACTCTGTAGACTTGAAAGACGCCTATTTTGTAATACCAATTTACGAAGGGCATAAAAAATATTTCAGGCTCAAGTTCAAAGGAAAGCTGTATCAATTTACCTGTTTACTGTTAGGCTTATAAACCAGCCCTTACATCTTCACAAAAATAATGAAACCTATAATTAATTAATTGAGATTAAAAGGAATGCTGGTAGTAATATATTTGCACGACTTTCTGTCCATCAGCAAATTGATAAAAAATATGTAATAATAATACAAAAGACACCATTCAACTATTAAAACTTCTAGGTTTCATTACAAACTTTCAAAAAAGTGTCTCAACGTTTGATCAAATATGCAATTGTTAGGTTTTGTAATCAATTCATTAAAGTTTTCACTAAACCTGACAGACATAAAAAAAGGAATTATGGAGATGCCAAGCTATTACGAAATAGGGAAAATATATAACATTCGAGAATTTGCAAAATTCTTAAGTATTCTAACAGCTTCCTGACCAGTGGCTTATGGCTTCATTCATTATTTAAGATTAGGGAGACAAATATTTTTAGCTTTGAAGTTCAATGGTGATGACTACGGACGAAAATTCAAGGTAAATAAATCTATTATTGATGAATTCGAATGGTGGAAAACCAATGCTGTTATTGCTTGAAATCCAATAAGAAAAACGATTTTCTGTACTGTAATTTTTTCGGATGCTTCGCTTACTGGCTGGGGTTGTTATTATAATAATATAAACTCTTCAGGTTTTTAAAACGAAAAAGAAAGAAAGAAACGTATAAACCATCTTGAATTATTAGTTGCTCTTTTTGCCTTAAAATGTTTTGCCGCTTATCTGTCCGAGTGTGAAATTTCACTTGGGTAGATAACACTACTACAGGTGCATACATAAATAGAGCTGGAAGAGTACAATACCCTTACCTCAGCGAGTTCTCGAGGAAAATTTGGGAATAGTGCGTATGTCGGAAAATATAGGTGAAAGCCTTTTATACCAGCTCAGGTGTTACAAATGCAGATACAAAATGGGAAATGTTCCAATCAGTTTTTCATCAAATAAAAAAAAGATGAGGACCTTTCTCGATAGATTTATTCGCGTCTCCACTGAATAGAAAGTGTGAAAGATTTCATTCACGTTTTCCCGATCCGGAAACAGAAAAGGTCGATGCTTTTATGGTATCTTGTCAGCATGAGGCTTTTATGCTTTTTGTCCCTTCGCACTCGTATCTCGAACACTGAAAAAGATAATTAACGATAGAGCTGTAGGAAAAGTGGTAGTGCCTGCATGGTCTTTCCAACCATGGGATCCATTATTTAGATCACTTCTTCTTAACCCCACAAACACAATTCATCGTTCTGCTTCATTACTAATATCTTCTCGTAGAGAAAAAAGCCACGCATTAGGGTGCCACCTATCATTGGCGGTACGCAGATTATCCATGTAGGCAGATTAGCTTTTTTACGAACAGGGATTGACGAGAAATCCGTAAACGTAACGGTTGAACCGATCACAAGATCAACACTTAAACAATGCGAGAGCAGTTTAAGGCAATGGTGGAAATTTACTCATTAAAAAAGCTTAAATGTCTTTCATGCAAAAACTACGGACATCATCACATTTGTTAACGAAATGTTTAAATCTGGCGTAGGTTATAGTGTGTTGAATACTTATCGTTTCGCAAACTCATCAATAACAGATAGTGACGTAAAAATTAGTGTCTCGGTTCTCAAAAGGAATATACAAAACGAAACCAACAAGACCAAAAGATGCTATCAATCTAGGATATAACGCCAGTTCTGAATTATTTGGAAAAGCGTTATCTACTAAAAACAATAAAATGAATGGATATTCCTCGAAAAGTAGAAAAATTACTCGCATTAACGACTGTCCAAACACTACAAATCCTGTTAATGATAAAGATCGAATATATCTTTAAAAATCATATCGTTTTGAGCATAAACATTTTAGATAAAATTAAAACATCGAGAACAAGAGCCTTTCAGCCCGAATTAGTATCGCCATATTTACACGAAACACGCGTGGCGTCAGTGATTTTATAATATATAGAACTGACCAAGAAATCGAGAGCTAAAAAGGCAACGAATCGGGTAATTTCAACTGTAAAGCCGTATGGAGTAGTATCCTCACAAACGATAGAATATTGGATCAAAACACCCCTGAAAAAAGCTGGAATTAACACTGATAAATTCACCACTTAAAGTACAAGATATGCTGCAGTTTCCATTGCACATCGAAAAGAAGTTGATATTTATATAATAAGATGAGGAGTTGGATGGACACCCGGCACTCAAGCCTTTCAAATTTTGATAACAAACCTATCCAGGCTCCAAATGATCAATTTTCTCGGAATATTTCGCTATTGTTATAATCACTATTTTATTCCCTCATCGTTTTGTTTGTAATAAATGTTAATTCTAACAAAGATAATAATATATATATATTAAATGATGAACCATACGGAATTATTAACGTCTCTGAAAAAACTACATTGACTATCATTTTCGAACGAGACTTTTGATCTATCAATTTTTCTCCTATTTTTTTGGTAATTCATGGCAAATAAACGGCATCGCGAAAGATATATTCTGGTTCCGATATGATCCATTTATCCTTTGATGGATGGAACACCACATTATAATAATTATTTATCACGATTATGTAATGCATAATATAACGTTTAACTAATTATTATTATAATACATAAATTAGTATATATAATATAAGTATTACATTATTAACTAATAATTGATATAAATTAATAATAATGATAAGTTCCAATCGGTATTTTTCGATCAATGGATGGTATATTTTATTATTTAATGTTACTTTATAATTAATGAATTTATATTTTTAGCCAAACTAGTTATTGAATAATATTTCATTTCAATCACATATTAGTTTGACTCAAAGAATTGCTCAAAGTTTTCAGAACGACTCACACACATATGGTCCTGCGATATCAGTACTTTATTTACATAATATCTTAATCATTATTTTCTTCCGTTATTTTTGGTAACTTAAAATATAAAAAATTAGATATTAAATTTAACATTCAATAAGTTATTATACATAATATTAAAAACAAAATAAAAAGTTATATTAAATATAAAATTAAGCATTATATTAATCGTAGAATTACAAATATATATAACAGAAAATAAAAATGCTATCGACCAGTTAATGAAATATTAAATTTATATATAGTATCTCCATTTATTTTTCCTCACATCTTAGTACGGGATACCCGGAAAAACGGGAACACAGAAAAATAGAGTCACTATATATAATATGCTATTGGTGAATCTTCATCTAAGCGAAATGAAACGTAACCAACCGGGATTGTTTTACAAAGGCGAGCGGAGCTTACCCCTTTTTCATAGCAGCAACGCCCGGAGCTTATATACTCTACTTTAAGTGGAAACTTGGTATAGATACGGTTACGGTGCACTTATTGGAAAACGAGTCTTTCAAGATCTCAAAGATCGAAGCAGGATTTTCATTTTATATACGCATTAACCGAGGACAGTTTTCCGATAGAAGAAAAATACGGAAAATCGGAAGGCTGAAGAGAAGAAATTGGAGAAATCCTCGACTCTCAGTGAAAGCTAGGACAGGGATTTCGAACGATAGAGAGAAATATTTTAAAATGCCAAAGATCTTTTTCAGCCTCTTTACCATCTTTTTCGATTAGGCCAAAAATAAAACTTGTTTTTCCTTGCGCACGCTTCGATGTACGTCTATATTTCAGGAGGATTACAATCTCGAGGGAAAATGAAAGATAAAATGAGGGAAAGCATTTTGCCTTCATGAGCTTTTGCCACGAGATCATCTTTGGACGGAGAAAGAATGAAATATATTCAATTTCGTAGAAAAGCTATCGTTTTTCGCGAGAACGCGAAGATCGTCCCGGTCTTTCTTACTTCCCGCCTCCGAGATTGCCGCTTACGAACGTATTTGATCCTCGAGCACAACCAAAAGCGACAAACTGCCAGTGGCAAATGCCAAGGATACGGTTGTCCGTATAATCGTGAGTGCGAGGCTTTCAAAGTGACGCACACCGGATTTACCGTGACAGCTGGAAGATACGAAACAGGAGAAGAGAGCGTGGAAGACTTGGAGTGATGGAGGTGAAACATCGATTAATTGTCGAATGCTCTGTTCGACAAGGTGGAAAACCATTCGAAACATTCTCGAAAAATCCGTCGAGGAATTCTGAGAATCTTATGGGCACCTGTCTTACTGGTTATTTTTTTTATTGATAATAAAGGGATTATATAACTGAAGTACTGATATTGCAAGACCTAGGTGTGAGAGGTTCTGATTACTTTTAGCAATACGTTCAGTCAAACCCATATATGATTCGAACGAAATATTATTCAATAATATATCAGTTAATAATGTGCTATTGATTATACACAGACTAATTTATTTATTATAATAATCATTATTTGTACGTTATATTATATAATCGTTATAAATAAATATTGTAATGTAGTGTAATGTCCATTAAAAGATAAATGGACCGCATTAAAACCTGAATATATATCTTCACATTCATAAATTATCAAAAAATGGGAAGAAGTTATAGGAAAAGATGGAAATTTTCGTCACTAAAATTACACATCAATAAAAATCAATAAAATCCCTTATCAACTATAAAATCGAAGTTTAAATTCAGCACTTTATTTGTTCTGAAAAACAGCAAAAAACAAATATGAATAACAAGAAGGACGTTTTTTGTAATGCGGTGGACCATCCGGGCCTTAAAAAATCTTCCAATTTTTTTCGCCTTTTTTAGATACTTCTTATCCCTTTCGTTAATTTTGCTAACTCCTTTGCATTGTGAATTTTCAGGTGACATAAGGGTCGAAGTGACCGTTCCGGAGGAATTAGAACTCGGTAGTTCCACTGATTTGAAGTGCGAATGGACTATCGTTAGTGGAAAAAAGCTTTATTCCGTAAAATGGTACAAGGATGATCACGAATTCTTCACATATCTACCAACGAACCAAGACCACATCCAGACGTTTCCGCAGCAAGGAGTTGAAGTCGACGTAAGTTCGAACCTCACGTACTTTTCTTTCAACCCGATAATTTCGCTCTCGTAGCGCTCTCGGTAGACTTCGTACTACTCCAGGGACATTAGCATATTAATCCACTCAAGGAACTTTGCGCTGTCTTGGAGTCTGCACACTCGTTCCGAGAGACTTTATCCCCCCCCCCTCCGCCGTGCGATTCAGTTCTCCCATAATCATTAAAATCAGACTAATCAGGAATTATTGTTCCCAAACGATATCTTAATTCTCGCGGAATTGGCCAATTAAGCGACCCATTAGGATCACTGCACCCCTTACAATTTTTTCACTCAATCAATGAGAGAAAGAGAGGAAGGATAGGAGTACGCATTATTAAAAGTCGACAAGAAAGTTAGGCTTTCTGGTGACGAAAAATTATGATAATTCAAAAAATTTACTTTTTTATGATAATCGAAAATAATAATTGAAATTTCATAAAAAAGTATTTGATATCTTTATTATTTTCACTAGAAAAATATTATAATTAATTATAACTATAATTATATTCATATATCTATATATGATAATATCTGTGTATTTAAAATTATAATATTTAGAATGAGAAAATATTCTATAATTAATCATTAAAAATATAATGTGAATGTTTACTATTTTTATTATTGGGAGTACAAATAAGTGGTCATTATTTTGTGTCAAAACATTCATTCTTTTCAAAATATAAGGTAGAATAGATTAATCAAAGTATTGTCCATTGCAAATTACTACTTCTTCCCACCTCTCAGGCAATTTTGGAATTCCACCTCGAAAAAAAGTCTCTTCCTTGAGACAATCCAGGTTTCGAGTCAATTTTAAATTTCTGCGAAAGAAGGGGACCTGCTAAATCTTGCTGCATCCATCAGAAGACCCAGAAATCAGAAGGAGCAATCTCTGAAGTATACGGCGAATGCAGTAAATTTATACAATCAAACGAATTTACTTTAAGTGATGCTCGATCAGTGATTACACTAGAAGTCTTGTGCGAATAGATCAAGGGGAAGTGTTACGTCCTAACCGGTAGATATCCACCTCGGTCAAGAAGCGCGACCTCTCCCTATACTCGTTAATCGGACAATCCACGTTACATCAGGATAAGCTGCCCTGTTTCGGGCATAACCTTGCAAAATATTCCTCAGGATGGGCCAAAGAATGTTATTCGCGATTGTGAACCATGACTCGTTATTAATGAAAAATCCGTTCCAAAATGTGGCTGGGTATTTCTAATTTTTCGTATGGCCCCGATCTGGCTTGGGTCGTTTGATATACCTAACAAGGACCTTTTATGGAACAGACCAGGAATACCACAAAATTCTTTCTTGCGCCAAACATTAGCATTTTCTGAATATTACATTTAGATCTATTATCAAAGAATACTTTTAACATAAATCAGGGATTTAATACTTCAATGTCATAGTATGAGTATATTTATCGTTATTGAATGCTTCATTTTATAGCTATATCGTCCTCTTGGACTATAATTGACGTATGACGATGCCATCGTAAAGAATTGATTACTACAGTGCCAAAAATGATTCATGTATATTATAAGGGATGGAATAACAAGTGCAATCATAATATTATTGAGGTGAATTATTTATATTTCCAATACACCGTTGATGTTCATTCCATTAATTTTTACGGTTCTCTGAATATCAACTATTCGAAAATAAATGTCCTGGTGTACGAAGAGGAGGTAAGATTATGCTCAGAATCCCCTTTATACGACCGCTCGTGCATATTTTTCCTTTCGTATCTGTTTCTCGAAGATTGCCTTCGACTCAAGTGTGACGTTCCTCGCCGATAACGTTCACTACTCGCTTCGTTGGAATTATATGACGATGATTTCTTGCGATTCCTGTGAGATCGGGATTTTTGGCTAGGATGTGATGGTCGATTACTTTTAGCAGAGATAGGCTCGCCATTCTCTTGGCCAGAATACTCTCAATCGTCTCTTCTCGAACGACATGACCTTGAACGATCATTTTAGGACCGCGATCGCTTGTACCCCACTTGCAGCCGACGTAATTCCTTTAAGAATGACGCCCTCATCCAATTTTTATTTATTGAAGGTCTCCCTGAAAATTCGTTTGACAATGAGGCCATAAATTTTCTTCAAGTTCTTCTCGAAACACTTTAATATGATAGTTTCCCGGATATTATTTTTATTATAACTGCTACTGATCGCACAGTCGTAATGGTGACATCAACACCCATCATGATAACAGTCGCCATAGTAACAACCGTGAGGGTGCGAATTATTTATCAATTTTTTAATATATAAAGAATCGAGGAACTGGTGTTAATAGTCTAGAGGACAAGATGATGAAGCATAATATCTGATTTGAAAGTTTTCAAATAGTAGTTTTCAATAGCTGATAGTACACAACACCCATCTGGTCCTACTTGATACACAAAATGACGTTTAACACTGAAATCACCATACTTGAATCGGAGAAACCATTTCCTATATGATGTTTGTATTTGCGAGCAAGAATTTGCAAGCTCCAGCTGCACTTTTTCTTCCAATTAACAGAAAATTAAAATTTCCCTCAAATCCTGCTTAATTGACACAAAATTTGACATTTTCAACATAGTAGAAAGACGAGGTTTTTAACAAAACTCAAAGCGACATAAAATGAATGTCGTTGACAGATGTCTAACCTCTCTACCACAGAAATCAGCTGTCACTATGACATGTTCATAACAACTTGAGCCATCTCTTGATAACGAAGTGAATTATTTTATCCAATACAAACTTATAAGTAAATATACCAGTCAATTCGATTTCTCCGATACTTGATTGTAATCAGAACCAAAAAATCGAGATCTTTTCGTAAAATGAATAATATTCACTAAAACTTCGACAAGATTTGTTATCATCGTCTTTCAATCATCAAACAATAAATGGATTTCGCTTGTCGATTTTTCGAGAAAAAAATGGCATTATTATTGTTAATAACTGAAGAAAAAAAAGTTAAGCAGAAGAACATTAGTCGTATAAAACAATTTTTACAATGACGACAGCCAAATCCTCGAATTCCATGATGAAACGACAATGACTAAGAGATGATAAAGAAGAGAGAAATCGAAAAAATATGGATGCATGAAAATAGAGTTTGGACCATAAATGCTTGCGTCTGCCATTTCATCTGGTCTTTGTGGTTTCTCTGTTCAAATACCTACACGCTCTCCCACTTCACTCAATTCTCAAAGTTTTTCGCTCTCTTTGTTCATCACTTTGCACCTAAAATTTCGTTATCCCTTCGTTTTCCTTTTCTTCTCTCAATTCACTTTCTCTTTCCCTCTCTTCTCACTGCTCGCTTTTTACTCACGACACGTTCTGACTATCAGAAGCAAAACAACGATAATGCAAAAAGAGATCTCACGTCAAGTCTTTCAAAGGGCGCAGACAGGTCGCCGAAAAGACGTTTTTCCTTGCTCGTGACGTAGAAAAATTCGCCGCGTCCGCAAGCTCGTGCATCGAATGGATGTCTAACTTCCAGAATGGAGCGGAAAAAGGGATGAGAGAGACACAGGTGGAAGGAAAGATGGTTTGGGTTATTTCGAATTGGAATATGCTTTTGAAGGAATATTTCTTCACTCTTTTCGCCCTTACACGTGAAAATATGATAAGACTTTATTTCCGTATTTTCTCGTTCGACTTGGCTCGTACAAGCTGGATCGTCATACATAATACGTTGAGGGGTAGTTCCAACGTAGTGCGATAAATTCAGTCCCACGAGTACAAAAGCATACGGTGAACTGTCACTTATTTCTATTTGTGCAGTGTACACATGGTTAAACAGGCCCACTCGCGTAGACGGAGGACAGATCGGTGAATTTTAGGAAATATTTTCTTGCAAACTAATAGGTCAATTTTATTCAGCTGGTTTTATTGACAAGTAGAATTGTACATTAGAATGTACATTCATCCAATAATAATTTTTTTATATAAATAAAATTAATTGGGCGCGTGTAATTAGGACTAGCATAAAACATTATTGCATGCAGTGGATTGACAGAAAACAAAATTTCGAAAAGATTCTCTAAACGTAATACATAATAACGTTCTTTGCATCGTAGGAATTTGATAGACAAGTGTTCCTCATAATATAATAGCCGATTAAAATATGTATTCAGGAATCAATTTGATTTCTCAACCTTTAAAAAAATAAGCAAACAATTCCGATGTTCGTACAATATGTGGTCTCCCGGCTGGGGGTCATCAAGGTTGTTTTCCACCTACAAGGTCGGTCCTTAGAGTAGTTTGACCGAGTCTACTAAAACATAATTATTAGCAGAAATGATACATGCGCTCAATATTCTTCAAAGTATGATCTATCTGCATCCACATACACCAATGCCAGCGAGATATGAAACTGTACCGTGAGCACTGCGGGAATTGAAAAATTCTTTCGGAGTCATAAATTTTGAATCAAGTAAACGACGACGCTTGCCAAGTACTTCAGGCTTTAAATAAATAAAGTGCAACCGTTTTTGCAATAATACATATATTGGACATTGATATGGGAAAATAGTAGGTAATTTGTATTTCAATAAATAAAGATACGTTTTTAGTTTAACAGATTTTACATTAAGAGTTGAACAAAGATTAGAGTTAAGTGTTGATGGCCTCGATATAGTTTGTTTTTGACGACGTGACAACTTGTTCGCTTGAATGTTTTACGATAACTAACTCTTCTTCTCAACTTTCGAAGCGTTGCGGCCACTCCTAGGACTTGCTCGTTTGATATTATTAACACCCCCTTAGGGGATCGTCTCAGTGTGAAATTTTCAAAAGATCGTTTTTTTTGCATTATCGTATAGTATACACTGTTCTAAACATTCTTTCAAATTTTTAAATCGAAATTCAAATTATTACGGTCGCTACAGCGTTTTTTTGTAGAAAGGGAACGAAGCGGGACATGTGTCCAGTCCGTCGTAACGCTCGACCGTTATCCTTTTGTTATTTTTCTACCTGTTCGTGTACCTTTCTAAAGTGCTTAGGTTCTATAAGTTTGCAGAATAAACTGTCCAAGCATTTCAGTTCGTATTTGACATCCACCACGGATAGACATACGAGTGAAACCCTCAAGAAGAACATCAGATAGACAGAAAAGGCGCGAGGAGCACGAATCCACGAAGTTATTGAAAAAGACCCGCAAAGTTCAAGGGAACAGATCGACATTTCATTGAGACGGTTACATCAGGTGCAAGTACTTCGGCGGCGGAAATACCGAGAAAGAGTGCGGAGTTTGACGTTAGAATCGCATAGCTGAAGCGCTATAGCTGAGGCCAATGGATTCAAGGAAAAATATTCTCATACACCAGCACTCCATGACAATGTCCAAGAGATTTTGAAGTCAATTTACGAAGATTTGACCACCGATGATTTTTTAGAGAGATGGACGGGCGCAAACACTAAAAATAACAATAAGAGTTTCAATCATTGCGTGGCCCTCCCAAACATATATTCTGTGGGAAGCAAACTATAGAAATCACGACGTGTTGTGCCGGCTATACGTTCAACGAAGAGTTCGATCCAATTTAAAAAATCCTGGATGTAATGGGATGCACCATAGGGCCGATAGCCGCACACTTCGCTGCAAAATATACGGTGGAGCGCATCAAAATTGCAGAACGCCGAAGCTCTCTGGACAGCAAAGTAGCCAGGACAGCTCGTCGAAATGAAATTTCAGCCGAAAATGAGCAGTTCGAGAAACGAGAAGGGATATCGTATAGACCTGGTACAGCCGATTGATCGTAAGTAAACGATTTATCTACAATTTTCTAACTTCAATCTTTAAAAACGTTTTTCTCAGAATGGTGTTTTTTAAAACGGTGTCCACTTTCAAAGGAAGAGTTTTGAAGACATCTATTTCCAATTTTGAGAGAACATTTTTAACGTCATTCTCTATCGCGCTATGGAAGATTTTTTGTAATCTTTCTATTTTTTTATGAAAAACTATCGAAAAAGGGGCCAAATTCGATGCTTTCCGTTTAAACCGCCGCCAATTTGTCATATTAAAAAAAAAACTCCATAGCGCCATAGCAACTTTCCTACAGATTAATAATCTATCTGAAATTTTTGTTTCAGGTGAAAAATTGCGGCCGCAATCGTGGGCATCGTACAGGACCATTTTTTTTAACGTGTCATTTCAACAATTTATTTAATTATTATATACTAAATAATTGAACGTAAAAAAACCATTTTGCTTTCGGCGTGCGTGTATTTACTTATAAAAAGAAAACCAGACCGATTAGTCTATTACAACATTAAACAAAAAATCGCGAAAATCAGTGATTTTTCGAAGGGTCACACTGAGACGATTCCTTAATTTCCATTGGTTGAAAACATTGTTGCAACTTTCTTGTGGGTGCTTTTCCTTGTGACCAATCGCAAGAGAAGACGTACAAGACTGGGGCTGTAGTGTAAAATCTTGAAAACCCCAAAAAGAAGAAGGGAAAATAGCAGGCGGCAACATCTGCACGCAGTTTGCCAAAAATCCTTCTACACTGTGAAATGTCGCGAAACTGCAATCGACGGAAATTTTCTAATGGTGATGAAGGAGTGAGTTCAACAAATGATCGATTGTTTGCCAAATTTGCAATTGCCTATCACGGGATCTTCCCGCTGTTGTGCTGGGCGACAGCCCTTAGACACTTTTTATGGTCGCCAAATCGGGTGAAAATCCGTCGACCTGGTAATCTGCGGAAGGATTGTACTCGTCAGCTTGTATCGCTTAGAATCTAATTCATGTGTGTTA
The DNA here is from genome assembly GCA_030523105.1 of Ophioninae sp. A BG-2022a. Lineage (NCBI taxonomy): Eukaryota > Metazoa > Arthropoda > Insecta > Hymenoptera > Ichneumonidae > Ophioninae sp. A BG-2022a. Next base: position 66,093 of record JAPYZI010000064.1, on the reverse strand, counting down.
CGTGATTTGAAATATTTGATAGATAATTGAATATTCGTTGCGTGATGTAACACAACACCAACTCCCGTGTGCTCCCTGGAAGGCGGCGACCGGAGTGCTGTTGGACTCCCTCGTCACGACCCGTTTCAATGCTACCCCCGAGCTATGATGATATCCTGACAGAGTGGTTTTCAGGGAGGGGAAGAGGAAAAAGTCTGGTAAAACACCGTTGGGACTGCAGGGTCGCTAGGATCGGGTTGCGCTCTTGGGTTGGATCAGGTACGCTATTACACAAAAGGCTATCGTGGCACCAAGTTCGCGCTGATTTTCCTCACTTACAATTTTTCACTCACAATTTCGTGTACTTGAGTTTTGGCGATACCAAATTCATCGGCAATCATGTGAGCACTTAATCTGCGGTCACTGTCTAGTAAATTCTGCACTCTTGCCACATTTTCATCAGTTTTGTAACTCGAAAGTTATATTGAACGACCTTCAACTTCCTCTATCCCTCCCAAAACAGCTTGTGCCTGCGAGAAATACGATTTTCTACTCATGGAATTATCACCGTAAGCTGTCTTGATCATAACGTAAGTCTATTTTACGATTTAGCTAAGTTTCATACAAAAATTGATAGCGTAGCATTGTTCCAAAGAAATTTGATAGCGTAGCACTGTTCCAATAGATAGCATAGCACTGTTCCAAAGAAATTTGATAGTGTAGCACCGTTCCAAAGGACAAGCCTGATTAGGGCATTTACAGAGGTTACAAAAACAAGGAATCTACACTTTCCTGCGGTTAAAAAACGACTGCCACTGGCTTCAAGCCTTTCCTTTGACCCCTGTCTACTAACAACAAGCAAGCAACCACCGACACTCCATCTGTCTGCCCGAAAAAAAATCAGTGCGTCTACTTTAAGGACAGACCCGCTATTGTGAATTATTTATCATTTCTCTATAAGTTTCGTGAGCTGAGAATTCCATCAAAATTGCTCTCAGTAGCGACTGGAATTCAACGGAAAACAATAGACAGTATCGATACACTGTCACAAGGGATAGCATTCAAAAAAAAGCTTTTCATTTTTACGAGCATCACCAAGCGTTTCCATGTCCGGTAGAAATGTCCGGGGTTGTATAATACAATTTCCGGTCCCGTTTCGTACCACGACACGATATAAAAACTACCCTTTCATCCCACTGCCGAGCGTTATTCTCCTTCACCCTGGATCGTTCGACCGAACAGAAAGAGATTTTCGGAATCAAGGGTTTTCGTTGCGGTGGTGAGAATCGCTGTTCGAAACGGTCCAACCAGCCCCAATCCCCATCTCGTTGCCAAAACGATTTCGATCCCCGGAATTCCGCGAAGTGGTCGAACGTGTGCACCACCGCGGAGTTCCCAAGAAAGGAAACACTGGAGGCTGAAGTTTGAAAGAAAAGTCGAGGTAAGAAGAGCAAAGCTGTATCGTGTACAGGAGAGATGCTTCCTTCCGGTCTCGTAGAAAGGCTCTCTTCAGTTTACGTATGTATGGGTGTACTATATTCCTTTATCTCGAGCACGAACGCTTTTAGCTGCTAGTAGCTATGGAACGAGCCACTACCACTTCGTTACTACAGTCTTGAAACCCAAACAGTCGTAGACAAATGAAGAAAGAGCGAAAATGGATAGAATGAAGATCAGATGAAAACATAAACGGCCAGAGTGCACCGAGTGGCCGATACTGAGATGGTTTGGTTTAGTGTATAAAATACAACACCACATTTATAAATAAATTTTCCTGAATTCAATTTGGAAGAGTTTAAAGATAACAATTGTCAAACCTAAGAAGTTTAAGTAAACTACAGTGAAGGTCCATTAATCTAATGTTATTTAGATAATCTTATTCTCTAATTTATTTTTCTATTGGATTTAGTGTAGAGAAATAATGTTCTGCTCTACAGTTGGAAATCGTTGAGAACAAGAAAGCTCGTGAGAATATTTCTATATTTGGTAAACTCGACTTTGATGACATAAGTCTATAAAACTGCAGTTTCGCAGCCTTATGTCTCTCATTGTAAATATGCGTAACCACATATTATTCAAGTAGTTCTTCAAACTGCATAAAAACTTTACCTAGACTTCTTTCCAAAACAATTTTGTAAGTACTGCGGACGTTTACGGTTCTTACCAATATCTCTCGGCCTACAACAAATTTTAACTGATGGAGTATTTTAAATACTCCAGTTACTAAAACAATATACCCATACTTTTTATGTTTTCCGAATATCCATGTTTTCATAGAAAAGGCATTCATTATTTATATGAAAACTAAAGGAGAAGTTTCGGTATTTATCGTGAAAGAGTTTTGTTTTTGCAAATATTTTATATGTCGTGATTAGCCAAGAATAAAAGATTGTGTGGATTTTATGAAGAAATAACCAAAACACTATTATTATAGAAGAAAAACTGATTATTATGAATAATTTTGCCGCTATTTAGAGTTGTCTTTTACTGGCTGCAATTCTCCCATACCCCTCATAATACGCGTTAAAAAACATATTTTCATCCGCTATTTCCCCGCCACTGCTATACAGCTAATCCGGCAATCTGGTGGTTACCACTGAACAAAATCGAACGGAATCAGCGGCCATTTACTCTTGTATGAATAATTGGTAAGGATCAAAGTTGAATGAACACTTCAACGCGAAGAGGCCTCACTGGCCGCCATTTTGAGGTAACTGGTCGCCATTTTGTGGTAATCAAGTACGCAGCCTCGTCCCGTATCAACGTGAAAACTTTGTACCGTAAAGGTTTCTTCTGAATGCGGTACTATCCTCATTGTCCATCTATTCAATCGTTGTAAAAAACCTCTTCTGCCGATTTCTTAGCTCTACTATATCCAAAGCAATCAATCCGTACATCCCAGCTGCTTCGAACATTTGTGTACAGCTCTTACCGCGATCACTGGGTTTCTCTTATCCTAAGATTCTTTAACCTCCGGTCGAAGTTCTTTCCTCTACATGAACTTCTTTGTCCGGCCCGTTTTCCTGTCTGACGTTCAGACAGCAGCCTCATGGAATCCTTTATTCCTACGTACTTTCAATCTCTTCGGTAGGTCTGATTCTTCCATCTATAGATTTGTACACGCTAGTTGATTCTCATTCCAGAAGCCGCTTGCATAAGCTCATCCAACTAAGAGTAACAAAGTGCAAAGGGCACGAGGATGGTACGATAGCCGCGTTGAACGCGTAGCTAGACCAGAGATGGCAATTTCACTTCACAGAAGTGAAACATCGCGAAAGATACTCCAAAGGAGTTTCCAGCTATTTTTAATTCCGGAGGAACTTTAATGTTCCTCTTTGAAGGCGTTTCATCAGTATTAAATAGGCACGAGCTTTCGGCAAATGCGTTATGCCCTCTTGTTAATGGGATATGATGAAGTGTTGGGAAAGTGTGACCACGACGCGTAATACTCTGACTTTTTCTCTGGTAGTGAAAATGGTGAAATAACGAAGATTGAGTAGGAATCAGGAGGCCAGCAGCGAAGAGATGAAACTTTAACGACAAGAGCGAACACAGAGAATGGCAAAATACCAAAAGGAAAGGAACGATACTGGTGACTTGGTGGCTGTAAGCCCGAAATTGGAACAACTCCACGCGACTTGTGAGAATTTCTCGATGTCGCACTACACGATGTATATTTGTATTGCATCATAGCGTATTTTAACTTTAATTATAATTTTAATCGAAAACATCGACTCGCGGTAAACACTCACATTTACATTTCTGTATCACACCGACAACTGACAGCTACGGCAACATTCTTGCAATCGAGCGTATCCCACCGAGCGTCCTGGCCTACCTGCGAAGGCACTGCACTCGCTACCTACGTCAGCAAATGTACGCGAACCAACCGTCTTTTGTATGATTTTCTTGTACCAACACCTCAATTGAACTAACCAGATTGGTTAATTCCAATAAAACCCGAATGGATAGGATTGAGTTTACCAAGTTAATATCTTAATTGGATAACTCTACCACTCTTAACCGTTGCATATACTTCTCCTTTTTACCGCCTCATCCCGTGCTATTGCGCTAGGCATAGACAGCAAAGAGGGAATCGCAGAATATATATCCACGTCCCCTCTGAACGTGAAACTATTATTGAAAATGTATTAACATATATGTATAAATATATGGATATACAGGGCAGGCCTGCCCACAGGGTATCCCGTTTTACCCTTCCACCTAATTTTTCTCGGAAAATATTACTCGAATCAAATATGCTATATAATAACAATTTTGGGGGTTAAAGTTAAAGTTAAACGTTAGAGGTTCACAACGTTTAAAAAAAAATTTTGGTCAATGAAAAATAAAAAATGGCCGCGTTAAAATGATAGACAAGTTTTTTTTCAAATGGAAACATACTTTTTTATTATCGAAAAATTCGTCAGCTTCAAACAAACAACTTTGGTTGGAATTTTTTTTTTTGGTAAAGTTCACCATTTTTAAGTTGAAACATCATTTCTAACTTTTTTTTCTTTATATGTATTCCTCAGAGGTACGGAGTCCTGCCCCTTTTCCCATCCCCTCCTTTATCCCTTCTATTCCTTCCGACATTCACGTTCCATCCAGACTTCCCTACATTCTTTCCAGAGGTCCTCCACAGGGTGTTGATTGCAGCCACCCTTTCCTAACGCACTACTGTATCGCAATCGCACGAGGGACCAGGGAAACTGCGAACAACCCGTGCCGGTACAGACGGCCGAAACTCAGCCAAATATAGCCGCCTGTATCGCCACCTGGTGGTAGACAGCGTCGTTTATGTATCCCTTTAATGCTGTTCTAAGAGGAAAATTAGGAACTTTATCAAAAAAAAAAAATTTCCAATTAAAGTTGTCGTTTTTAAGCTGACCAATTTTTTGGTGATAAAAAAATATATGTTTCCATTTGAAAATAACATGTCAGCCATATTTTCCGGGAACAATCAGGTTTAACATTCAAAATTGGACATCCTGTATATATATATATAATGATAAACTGACACAATAGCATCTATTTCTTTTTTCATTCATCCCACATTCATTTCCACTCGTGCATACAAGGAGCGCCAAAAAATTGACGAATGTGCATTCAGTTTCTTGCAGAGTAAATCCATTACTTGCTTTCCGCTGACAGCTGTCTCCTTGGAATTCCTTTTTCTTCTCGTTTCCGCCATCTATCTCATTTTCTCTCTCGAAAGAAGCCTATAAGAAAGAATTCGATATACGTGCGTTCCTATGTCAACGTATACAATCGCAAACAAATCAGTGATCCAAGGTTGGTGCTTTCACATCCGCTATCGCGAAGTCGCGTCCTAGAAATTCTCAAGGATTTGCTGGAAGGGAATGTACGTTTCTCAGGTTCAGTAGATCCGAGGAGCAACAACTTTATTGATAAATAAAGATGACGATAGCAGGTAAGCAAAGATGGCGAAGGATCCTTCCTCTTTGTCCGTGACAGCCTCGTCTCTGTCCTGTTGCGCAGTCAATATCCTCTTTCCTCATACATGTATAAACTCACATTCATCTCGCCCTACCTTCACAGCTTTTGCATCCCTCTTATTTCGGAGATACTGAGACGTCTCCGGGAGAAGTCTCCGGTGATCACCGGGAGCTCCAAGCTATTGCCGGGACCTCCAAGCTCACTAAATTTCGAACCTCCGAACGTGACGCACTGCTGAGGCTCCGTCACTATTCTCATTATATTATGTGGCGTTTTCCAGTTCTGAGACCTTTTTTAATCTTCCATGTTGAAGTCGATCTTCCTATGGTTTTTGGTAAAATTGAACGGCGCTACAGGTAGCCCAAAAAGTAGACAAGTAAATTCGAATACTTGACCTTTGAACCCAAATTGGAAAAATGTTCTGCTTTCTTTTTTTATTGAGATTATACAGTATGCGTCTTGTAAATTTAGAGTATTTATCTATACACCCGGATACATTAATTTAGCTACCATTTTAATATCATCTAGTTTAACATGAGAAGCTACGCCGAATTCATTTAGTTCCTTAAGATTTAGTATGAAACGAAAAGTGCTGTCTAGCTTCGGAATGAGGAAATATGACGATGAACATGGATTCTTGCTTGTTACGGAGGTCTGTATTACATCCTTCGCTTCTAATTTGTTTATAGCTCTCTGATAATCAGTAATCTGAGTACATTAAAACTGAGTTTGCGGAATATCAGTTTGATAGAGCGTCTTAATAAAATCAAAGCTGTAATCCTTGATATAATTGAGGAGAAAATTGTCCTTCCTTATTTAATGCCATTTATCGAGGGAGTGATGCAATCATCCAACACATACTCGCTCATTTGTGTGCTTGGTTATCTGTCTCTCTGAGTCATTGTTCTGTTGTTGCAGATCTGTTGTTTTCCTCTGAACAACATCCTTGATAGACCTCAAACGTTTGTACGGAAACTGCCCGCGCAGCTGAAAAACGTTCTTTTTGCCTGCGGGCTTTGGACATTTCTGCTTGTAGTCTGGTTCGATTGCTGAACTTTTTAAATCTGTCGGTATTCTTAACACTACGATCCATTTTTCCAATGTAGCATTTCTGCCACCATCACTTGGTTAAGTTCCGGTGCAACGGAGCCTTCTTTCCGCGGATATCGTCCAAATAATTTTTCTTTTTCGTCTTTATTTATACCTTTTTCCATCCATTGTCTTTATCGACTAGCTATCGACGAGTGCAAATCGAAGTCCAACGCTTTCGAAACAGAAGGATCGGCACCCAGTACTCGAAGAATCTCTTCATCAAGTTTTTTTTCTTGTCAACTCTTGTTTTTGCTACAAGGGCAGTAATTAAGTTTTTTCCTTGTAGGCTTGGCAGAGCAAGCTTCCTCCCCTGTAGATGCCAATGTGATTTCTTTTTCTTGATTCCCTGCAACATCAGTGCATAAATTTATACGAAATGAAAGCGTAGATTTTCTTTCTACTTACCACAAATCTTAAAAGGGAAATGTAGCCATTTTTCTGATCGAAAGTTATGATCCAAATTGGCTTATGAGTAAGTTCGTTTAATCATTACATTGTGGTTCGGGCCTCTTCCTCGAGATCATTATGTAGGGTATTTAAAGCACCATTTCGGTAAGAGTAATGTATATTATTTATACAAAGGGACAACAGTTCTTAAATAATGAAAGTATTGATTGGAGAATTTATTTATCTAATATTGCCTTGGCGAAGGCATCTTGATCATTACCAACAGTCGTAAAATTTTGCAGAAGTTTGTGGACCATTCTTTTAATGTTTTCTATAATGATGCCTGCATTTTATGAAGCAGATGTCGAAACATGACTATGGACTGAAAAAACTTCCGTATCGACATTACTTACAACGAGCATATTTTTCACCCAGCGAATTAATGTTTGAAAAATGATTGTGTTATGCGGTTTTCTGATGGCGATAAATAATGATAGAATAGATTTTGTGCGGAGTTCTCGAGTCCTTTTGATATACGTTTCTAAAATTGTTTAGTTTCTCATTTTTATTCTTGACCATCTCTGAGAAGGCTTTCCCCACGGCCGAGAGGCCGGCTTTGTCTGCTTTGATACGATTCGTTCGTCACGCCTAACGACGGTTTCTTGTAGAAATGCCATAATGTCGGGATTAACTCGTCGAGGATCAATTATCACACCGTTAGATGGAGGTGGATTTTTTTTATGAGGGCTACTCTGTCGTCCTCTGATAATCCTTTTATCAAGATATCCTCCCATCTAATGACTATTTCTTTCGGGATGGCCGCAGCGAGTGTTCGTTATTCCAAAAATCGCTACCCATAGTTGCTAAAATTTGGAGATCCAGAGGGATTGCATTACGGTTTCATTGATCGGTCTGTTTACGAGAAGGCTATCGAAGGCCTAGGCCACGGTAGACCGGCTTAACGACCCCCACAAGTCTGAGTTGCTAGAGCGTATATACAGAGCAGCACAAGTCACTACCGTCCGCAATCGTGGGAGTCGGTTCTGTATATGTACAACGTGACCAAAGCCATGTCGTGATGCAGATACGAGTCGAGCAGGCAGGATACAGAGTACAAGCGGTCAGGTGCCGTTGCGATATTTTCTAGGCTGGGAAACATGTAGAGCGAGTGAGCGAGTGGTTAGCAATCCTCCCTCCTATCCAAGCCGAGTGAGAAGGACGGTCATGGATGAGTGAGTGAAGTTGGTGCTTTTAGGCGCCTGGTCGCGAGCTCGTCGAACGATGTGACAGTTCGGCTTGTGGCGGTTCGACCTTACCTCGAAACGGGAACCAGCTCGGTCGGCTGCGTCCGCGATCGTGTTCCCTGGATACCCAATGAACGACGAATTTGGCCCTCATGGCAGAAAGGTTCGTTTGGGTGACTGAACGCCGATGAAGCAGCGAAGCAATTTTCTGAACACCACTTACAGCAGCACCAGGAGTTCCGTTCAAAGGATCCGTAGATACCACGTTGTTATGCGTATTCCTGTAAAGGCAAGGTCACACAGCTGGTTGCAGATTTCCAGACTCACAGGTATTCTGAAAAACTTCCGTTTGAGAAATACCGGTCTGAGGAATCAGTATATTTTCAGCGTTAGTGGTTTGCAACGTCAATACGGGCGAGGACTATTGATTTCCAGGAATTTGAGAACTTCTGTTGGTTCAGAACCTTGAATCTGATGTTCTTTATTTTCCAATCAGCATCCTTCAATAGATTAAGATGTGTCTTTGACGTTTGATTGCGAACTCCGCAAAGATCCGGATCGATGATGGTGTCCTGAGCAATGACGGGTCCTCGTGTGAACCCTGTTTTTTTTCTCGAATAAAGCCTTCCATGTAAATTAGAGCCTTCATTAAAGGATTTGAATCGCATGCCGGAGTATAACTCTCACGTGTAGGTTAGGGCCCACACGTGTAGACTTTAGATGCTTATTATATCAGAGTAAAATCTGACTTGAACAAGTTAGAGCCTGAGCAAGCAATCATCAGATCTGATAATTCTGATTTTCATTGACACGCATAAACCGTAAAAAAATTTCTCCGTAAGATGGGGTCTGTAAAACAATAATGCAATACATGAATCGACACTTATAACGCCTTTTCTTGTGGCGTCACTTTTCCGCTTGACGGATTATTAGATTCTCTAATCGCTTGAGACATTTTTTGAAATGGTTCTCCTTGTCCGTATCTTCGAACGGTGAACTTAGTCTTCGCTCTCGAGAAATAATTGATATTTTTTGCAGCGAATAAACGGATATGTGGTTCTTTTTTAGCACAAAAAAGAAGAATGTGATCTTCTAGCAACGCATTCAATATTTAAAACAAAAGCCTCGGTTGACTATCAATATGTGTTAATACTGGCATGAAGTAGGGGGCACTATATAATTATCTCGAGGGAGAGGAAAGAAATACAATTAGTATATTTTTTCAAGCACCTATTTCAGACTATAAGCTCCAGTACGCCCTAAAAGAAAAAGAAGTATATTTCTTCCCATGTGTCCTATACGTAAAGCTCGCCTTATCATGATGTCTAATACCACCCATGTTACATTATGCCTCCAAGGAATAAGGACGCTGACGTTGCCAGTTTGAGAAAGACGATGAAAAAAGGACAATGCTAAAGCAAGGAAGAAGGGATGAAAAGTGACGGGCCATCTGGATCTCGAAAGCTGAATACGGGAATGCAACTCAAGATCCAAGTTTCTTTTACAATTTCCGACGTTGTATTATTCTCTCGAACCGCGAGAGGAAAACTCCCGTGGCGCGATCCATAGGAAATGCTACGCCATCTATACAGTAATAAACTGCCATAGACATTTTGTCAAAAGTTATTTCTGTAGGTCTCCGACATAGGGAAATGATGCAAACGGGGATAAGTTTTCCGATACCCATTTATTCTTCACATTCGTTTAAATTGAGATTGGTAGACCAATATCTGTTCACCACTCAAGTTTTCTGATTTACTTTTTAAAGATAAGAGAATTTGGACGACGATGGCTAGGACTAGTCAAATACAAATTACATGTACGAATCAGTCCATTTTTTAAACTGATCGTCATTTATCGATCTTCGAGTTAAAAAAAAACAGTTACTCTGGTTGTTGACATAAAATATATATTTTCAGCTCAACCTTCATTATATTGAAATTTTGTTATTTCCTCTTATACGGGGTAAGATAGAACTGTGTTGGGGTTATATTGGTACAAAAATAATTTTTATCTTTTGCAGATGAAAATCGTTTCAATAACAACACTGGAACGATAGTCCATCATTTTCTCTAACATGCCTTTCACAACCTTTTTCATACTGTCTTCATCCCCCCCCCCTCCTCTTCTGGTTTTGTGTATATTGTAACCATTTTTTTCAAATCTAAAACAAATAAGTAGAAATCTATGTAGGTAAGAATACATAGATTTCTAATAATAGAAGGGAAAGATGCGCGGTGTCAATAGAAATCTAAAGATACATCTTGAAAACTCCTGATAAATGGTTTCCACGAAAAAATCGCTCACTGAAATAAACTGAAACGACGCTGATCTGTACCAAATATGATATATTTTCATACCTAAATCGATGTTCTTTTATAATTTTAGGCCGTGTTCGCGATATGGTTGCTATTGCTATACTCAATCATTTCCCTGCACTCCATCAAACTCCAACGTCAGCTGTTTCCACTTTCCTGCATTGGTAGGAGAAGAAAATTCGTATCTTTGAGTAACATCGTCGAGAAATTCTGATTTCACAAGATATTGAATTAAAAATCGAGAATCCACATTCCCATGGATGAATCATACTGGATACGAAATTAATTAGATAATGCGGGATGAATATGAGAATGGAAAGCCCCGTCGACGACGGAATGCAAAAAAATTCCATAGAAATGGAATTGTTATATTGTTTCTTCAATGCAAAGAAAATAGTGATTGTAAAAATGAAATGAAAATACCAGAAATGTTCAAATTGTGCGGTAATGATAATAAATAGATGGAAATGTAAAAAGCTCGACTCTAGTGGCACGAAAGGGTGGCATGGAACCTTCTACGGACGCATGACTGGCGTAAGTGAATTTTGTTTCTATTTCATAGCCCTTGGACGACTGCACTCGTCTCGTACACCCCCGAGTGGCAAAAAAATTCAATTGAGCCGGGGAAGGAAGATAGGAAGATAAGGAGCGGAAGAAGGAGAAAGAGAAATATTGAGGAAGAGGTCAAGTAATTTTCCTCTAGGTAATAAACTAAAAGCGTCCTCCAGCCACTCGCTCTCCTTGTCTGCCTGGCTCTCTCTCTCTAGTCTTCTCATATACCAAAACCTCCCGAGCCCTTCTTCGCCCCTCTGTCTCCCTTTATCTCTCACTCCATCCCTTTACACTCCAGACGGCCACTCAAGGAACGAGATTACTTTTCCCATCACTGGCAAACTTAAATAAAAAAGAGAGAAAATATATAACAAAAAAAGAGTAAGATCATAGAGGAATACAAGCGAGTAAATAGACCCAATGACTATGGATCATGCATATACAGACTTGCAACTTTTAGCATCCGCATTCTGACTCAGAATAATTCAGAAGACTTCCGGATATTCAAGAAAGTGGAAGGGAATGGGCAGAAATAAGGAGTTAGAGAGAGAGAGAGAGAGAGAGAGAGAGAGAGAGAGAGAGAGAGGGAGAGCGGAAGGCAATCAAGAGGTATAGCTATGGTAGGGACTGGCAGGTTTCACTGTAAGTATTTTACTTGGGTTTGACCTCGGTTTAAATTATCCCAAATGATTCTCAATTCTATATAGGGGGCTTCGAAAAGGGTCGCCTCAAATTCCAACGATCAACACCCCTCCGAGTCGTTCCTATTTTCTTCCAACCCCATGATCTTTGATACATTTTGCGACGAAAAAAGATTTTGTATTCTTATCGTCGGAAGCCACAGAAAATTCTTATAATTTTTTTGTTACCGTTATTTTATAATAATCATATTTTTCGGATCTGTTGCGGATCGCTTAATAAATGTTTACAAAAACGATTGCAGAATTCTTATTGCTGAAATGTACCAAGGAAATTTGAGATACAAAAAAGTACCGGTTAATTGTGGTTCAATTATGCAAAATTCCATGTCATGATAAAAAAACATAGTTTTTTCGACATTTTCTTAACATAATCTTTTATCTCTTCTGTTGTAAGTTTCCAAAAGCTATGTTATGTCACTTCTAATGAAAATCAGATATCCATATCATCATCGGAGCTTTTGTGACGTATGGAAGCTAATTTTTAAGCTTTTCATTAAAAACCAACTACGCCAAGGTGGGAGTTCTCCTCATTGCTCATTTCTTTATTACTAACCAATATTCTCCATGTCTGTAAGAAAAGAAACATGTGAAATGTCAATATAAGAGTACAATTGGAAAAAGTTGTAAGAAAAATGCTCATAGAAAACAATATTGAAGTAAAACAGATCGTAGAAAATAATATCAAAATAAAACACGAACGGCCGAAACTTTAGCATGCCCTTTTTCGAGTCAACCTGTATGGATATAAACACGAAGGAAAGTGTTTTGAAGACATTCCGCATCACAGGCCATCCCATAGTCGTCTATTGTCCCCACACTCGATATTATTCGAACTCCAATATCTTTAAACTCACTTTTGGGTGAATGCTTGCCCATTTGCATAAAAGTCTATTTGCATCAAATTGATGGTACGTTTATCAAATGTAATGACCGTCCTCAAAACAGCCAGTGTGCTGATGGCCAACATTACACAAATATAATGAAATCAAAATAGCCTTCTTCATATATATATATATATATATATATACGAGTGTGTCCGGAAACTGAAACTTCTAGATCCTGGTTTAGCTTTCTCCTTAAGCCGTCAGCCAAAAGCAAAGAAGTCCGATACGTTCGTGACATATACCCAAATGGCTTAAATCCCGCCAACGTACCATTCTTAAGCCCCAATTTCTCCCGATCTCGCAGCTGAACCGTTCTCAATTTGCGTCAATGTTACTGCTTTGCCCCTATATTTCTCTACGTTTCTCCCCTTCGTTGATCTGTCTTCCTCTAACAAGCAAAGGTCACACAGCGTCTTCTTGGGAGTATAACGAAATTTGGCGCGTTTATAGAATTAATCAAATGATTCGTTGCGTATTTTGCATATTCGCTCCAAACATTGTGAATTTGCAATAAACAATACGAAATTTCCTCTCATCTTGACCGTTCTCTTTTTCAGTATTCGGAAAATGACGCATTGTTGCAATTTGAATTCCTTTCATATATCGTTCCGTTAGAAGAATCATCGTTAGAAAAAGAGATGTAAACAGTGAAAGTCGACCGTATCATGGGAGTGTTTTTCACTTTAGGAGGTTTCGTTATACTAACAAATGACATATCAACATATCAAATCAAATACCAACTTCAAATGGAAATAATATTTCATTCATCGAGTACTATAAATTGGAGACGAGATGGGTTCAGGCAACAAAAAATTGTATATTGTTTAATGCAAAAATGCGACTTTTATCCAACTCAAACAAAAATTGGAATATATAAGATGTAGTGAAAAGAATTTCCCGTAGTTAGAATGATGCGATTTAGGTCAAATGTGCGAGGTTTTGGTTAATAACTTATTACCAGTTTCAAAGCAATTTTATTATGCCTCTCTCTTTAGAAGTCCTCGTACCTATTGGCAAAAAATTGAGAACGTCGATTTTCACAGGCTTCTCTTGAAGCGAATTTTTTACTAGATTAATAGCTCGCAATGGACAGGAACAGATGGTAGTTACTTGGTGCCAGGCCCAGACTATAAGGTAGAAGCAAAAGAACCTCCCAACCAAGCTCCCAGAATTTCTGGCGCATCACTATCGATGTGCGTGGATTGGCGTTGTCCTGAACAAAACAATTCCTCTCATATTGTGCAAAGATGGACATTTCTGGGCAATTGGTTCCTTCAAACGATCCAATTGTTGACAGTATAGTTCCGAGTTAAGAGTTTTGTATTTTTTCTTTCGAGAATCGCCGACAGCTCCGTATCGCGGGGAATAAACGTCACCACTGTACGCCTTACTCCCTTTGATTTTTGGTACTTTTGAATCAGCAGCGGAGGGGGAGGAGGAAGAACTTTCCCGCATTGCATCTTCCCCAAACTTTTTCAAGTGTTGAGAAATAGAATTTTTCGAATCTCTGTAATGGCTCATGCTGGCAGGAGGGGAGACGCTGAATTGATGAGGATTTTTCTAGACCCCCCTTTTGAACCTTTTTATCGATATTGTATTTGGTCGATTCGGGGGAGAAGGGGAGGGGCGTCTGGGCATCAAATGTACGCATGCGTTCAAAACACACATGTGCGTGAGATAAAGCCGATCGCAGCGTGCGTATCACGGCCGCGCGGCGGATGCAAACATAAACATCCCCCCCCCCCCCCCCAACGGTCACCATCCGATGACGCAACATACTGGGACACCCCCCCCCTTCCCGGGACCTGCACCTCCCGCTATACCTGCGGAAGAATAGGGTGAGTCTACACCGCCCGCCATACCTGCAGAAGAGTGGGGTGGACCTGCAGCTCCCTCCATACCTGCGAAAGAGTGGGGTGGACCCACCTGGCCCCTTCGTAGCTCCGGCGCAGTACCACCCGTCGGTCAGGCAGAATCAAATTCAAGCATACCGACTCCACCGACGATGGTCAGGAATGCAGACATCTACATTACCGACTGCTGTGGGTACGGTAGAGTTCTTGAATTCGAATCTGCTCTATTCATCAGCGAGTCTTTATGCGAGACCCAGCTCCAATGATTTCAAAATAGCTTGCTATATTAGGAATATATAAGCACATGCAGCCGATTCACCGTCGTCAGCCATCCTCTCACAAAGTAAACGTTCTTCTCTGTACCATCATTCGTATAACAAAATTGCCTATGAAGTAAACCAAACGAACTGTTAACAAACTGAAAAATATCAGAAAAAGAGGTAGGAAAAGTTTTACACGCTGTGGAGTTGTCCCAATGTCCGATGCAAAAAGTAGCAACCATGTTCTTCTTATATTCGCGCACTTCATGCTGCTTTTTATTCTTGTAGCGCTTTATGGTGAAATATCCACATGTATTCGCGTATCGACAGAAAAACATATGCGCGACAAACCAGAGAGGGAGAAAAAGACATGAAGGAAGGCAACCCGAAAGAAAATTCAGGTATTCCGAATGTGCGAACGACAAACAGCTCAGTGAAAAAAATTCGATATTGAGATTGAAAGAAACCGAGTACATCTAACGTATATTTGGAAAGAGATTTCTTATATATACATATATATCGCTGATTGAAGGCGGAAATAGGAAATGTGGCAGGCGCCTTTTTTTCACACTGCCGTTGGAAACTGCCGAATTTAAAAAGATTTTTCTGGTTACGCGAACTCGTGCTCAGTGGTGCGTTAACCGAGAGATATCTGTACTTTTTCTATTTAACATCGAATTTTTCTCAAAAGTATTTAATTTACGTATTTGCATATGGGATTAAAATGAAGTTTGCTTTTTTCAGTATTGTGCTTCCAAATGCTATTTTTCATTCCCAAATGAAATTCTTATTTGATCATCGCCACGTAATGTTGGCTGAATGAAAAAGTGACCAATAATTATGTGCTCTGCGTTGGTTTAATTCACGGTTTTAATATTCAAAAACTACGTAATAAATATAAAACTGATTGTTTTCTCATGTTCTTTTTCCTCTATCTTGGGATGCTCTTATTTTGTGAAGCATAAAAATGTTCTAGTGCTTTTAGGAAATTGCGTCGATTTACGGTGCTATCGATCGAGTAATTTTTGCCGTCCACGCTCACGTGAGAAAGAGCGAGATTATAGAGAATTAAATCCTGTGTAATCTCAATTATAACAGTATAAAATTTATCTTCCATTTTCGCTGGTGCTGTCGAACGATGAGGAACTCGCCGAAAATTAAAAGTGATAACTTTTGTCAAACGAGTGGAGTTTGTCGGTATAGAGCGGAGAAGAGGAAAAAAGAGGAGATTGGAAATGATATAAAAACGTGCATTGGAAAGTAGCTTGTTAATTGTGATCACTGCAAACATCCGATGAATGCACGAAAAAAGTTCTTTTCGAAACGTGCGATGTTGAGAACCGCAGTCAATGCAGGGAAACGTGCTGGTAGACGCAGTAACGGCTGTGAAATATCCGTACTACATATGTAGATATAGAGATAGATTTATATGCAAGAAATTGTCTGTATAGGGTTATAATATACTTTCTCCCTCTCTCCGTCTCTTCTCACTGCAAAAGTGATCTTTCCTTCTGCTGGTTCATTTTCTCGACGGATACCTCTACCCATGTAGGATTTTAAAGTTGCGCCAACCTTAGCGCAACGATGTTCCCCGGAGTTCGAAAGGTGGCTCGGCTCTGTTCCCCAACATCGCTTCGGCGTCCAATAAACGTCGGGATGATAACATCAGGCCGACGTTCCACCCAAACGTTGGGCCGCAATAGATAATCTATAATGGCCCTTCGTCGTTTGCAGCATGGGCACTATATTTACGAGAGCGTGAGTTCTATATTGCCAGCATAGAATATTCGATTACTACAGGGTGGCAATACTTCTGGCTTATTGTTCCATGCAAGTTACTTGAGCTGCTTAATAATCCATCGTTGACTCCGGACTAGATTTTCCACTTGGAAGTTATAGAGCCTCTTGATCATCATGTGCACTTTGATATGATTAAGACCCAAACAACTAACTTCAATCGTGTCTGCTTTCGAAACATACCAGTCAGAGGTCGATTGATGGTCAGACGCGTTTTCCACTTTATGGAGACGACGCAACTTTTTTAGGCGACTATACAAAGACTGCTTTTCTCCGCCATTACTAAACTTAATTTCACTATGGAATGTCTGCGCTGTTAATGTTGCGCGCTACACAATATAGTTCAGGCGGTGCTCAAATAAAAATTGGAACGATGGTGACATACGATCGAGTACCCCCGGTCTACTAGTCTTTACTTACGGTCAAGCATTGGCCGACCTCTGAGTCTGCAAGAGCTGGATAACTACGACCGTGCGTCTATTATCCAGTGTCGGATTAAACGTGGTAGCCGACGTTGCCCGAAGTACTGATTGCAACATCGATGCGACGATCGAAAAACAGTTTCGGAAACTCTGAGCCGTACTCGCGTTCCAATCGTCGGCTGTTTCTTCGATGCCATCTTATCGCCAAACGTTGGCTGTATTCTAGATCTGGAAACGTGGCGGACTAGATCCGGGCGACGGTTAACCAGTGTCGGATGAAACGTGGAGAATGACTCTAGCGTCCCCCTAACAGTCGAGGATCACAAATAGATACAGATCGATGTGTAAATAACGAAATATCTCGACCACCTCATATTTCATAGAGCCAACCAACACGAGACCCAGCCAACACTATTGTGCAGTTCTCTCCTTCTTTGATGTATTTGTCTCTATCAACGTCATCCAGCGAATCAGAGCATACGTACAATAGATTTAGACAAATGATACCAAGTTTCCAACTGGAACAATATTTCAAGCAGCCTTTACACACCCATCCTGATATCCTCACGTATGAATTTATAGTCTCTAGGAATGGTATAAAGTATGAAGTAACGGGATTGCGCTATCAATCTGCGAATCTCCCAGTAGCTTCAATTAAGTTTCGAAGCTGAAACCCGCTCAAAATCTCTCCAACGTACACGTCTCTTAATCTTCATCGTCGTTAACCTTCATTCGATAACCCTGAAGGCAATACCCTGATGTCCTGACGTTACGGCAGTTGAAGGAGCTCGTTGCGAATATCAAGTTCGACTTCTTGACTTGCTGGTTAACGTGTCCGTGGTACTCGACGTGTTACCACGGAGAGGAGTTCGACGTTTCAGACGTAAGTGGGTGTGTGTGTGTGTGTCCGTTCATCATGGTGGGTGATGCCCATGACGAGAGCCAAGACGGGAAACGTTCATTGAGATTGATCCCGGAGAGTTTCCATGTTTGGACATTCGAGTGCTCATCGATAATTAACTGGAGCCGCATCTGCGCTCGACCAGTATAATATACTCGCAACCATGCGATGGTTAACCTTGGAACCGTTGCCATTGTAGAAGAGGAACGGGACTTGCCCTCCAAATTAGGGAATGCTTTATGCCTTGGACTCTTCACTGGCAACTCGGGGAAAGTACATCAACCTATTATAGCTGACATACTTCTTCTTTCCGAGACGTCTGGATAGTTTGGAATAATATCTCGTGCAGCATAACTCGGGCAAAAACCATAGGTTTCTATAGTTCGGGCAGAAACTATAGTATTGCGTATACTCAAGTGCGGGTGGACAGCCAAAGATGACGGTTCTTACACTAAGTTTCCGATGAAGTTCTCATTTTCGTGGTTATAAAAAAAATCCCCGTCACACCATATAGCAACCCATCTCGTCATCCGGGATGATGATATATACCGCCTAAGCCATTTCTTGGATGCACCTAACAAACTTGTTATGAATTGCCCGTGGTGGTGACCGATCCAATTAATCGGCCGTCTTTGATCTCCGCTGGCTTAACCTTTGAGCTTCAAGTTGTCCGGTACGTAATTAAGGGAAGTCTGTATCGCACAACTCTTACACGAGGCTTTGTTATCAGATGTACCCGGTCCTGCATTCTTGCCGATACGCACGTATACCAATGTCCGCTGTATTAACTTTTGTGGACAAGCGAGTGTCATTAAGGTTAAGTTTCAGAATGTTTACTAGCGAATAGCCCGAGGTATTCTAACCGTTAGATTGTCTTATGCAGGTGCAGAGCCAAGTGACTGTGCAGTCTTCAGAAATGTTGCTGGCGCTTCCCCCTCAAGTTTTACGAGTCCCGGGCCCTATTTTGTCAAGTCAATTGCAATTTCGTGTTACTTCTTGCTCCGCTGAAGACACTCAGATCTGCTGAAGAGACTCAGTTGGATAGTTCGAAGTGTATTGAATCGAATGTGCAGTCAATCGTCTGCTTTTGTTCAGCCCGAATGAAGTTCCAGTTTTTTATAGCTCCCATCTCACCCCATTGGCAACATTCTTCACATGGAGAAAGTTCTTCGCTGGAAAGAGTG
This sequence comes from Ophioninae sp. A BG-2022a, assembly GCA_030523105.1. NCBI lineage: Eukaryota > Metazoa > Arthropoda > Insecta > Hymenoptera > Ichneumonidae > Ophioninae sp. A BG-2022a. Next base: position 47,059 of record JAPYZI010000064.1, on the reverse strand, counting down.
GACGATGAGTTTCATAAAAAGGAACGTGTTTGAGAGTGAGAATAAAGAATGGCGAGAATTTAAAGTAAAAAAAGGCTGGCCAGATATACACGCTGATGATCGAGTGCAGTTCATGCTGTCTGAGCTCTTTTGTATCCCTCAGCACGTCCCGTCTCCTTCACTATTCTCTTTTCTTCACCATCTCTTGACTTCTCTCTGTCCGTCCCTCTCTCTCTCTCTCTCTCTCTCTCTCTCTCTTTCTTTCACCCGATTCTTCACATCGTGTGTTACTTTTTTCACTTTCCTCCGATGGTAGGTTTTTTCAACATATCCTGAAAACCCTGCGATGTTCCGGCGCCCGCTTTCTCATTTTGAAGTCTGCGTGATTGATGAGGTTTGTAGTATCTTTACAGGTTAGACGGTCAAGATAATAATGCATCGTCGCAAATATTACACTAGCAGCCGTATAAGTTAAGAGGTGTATATATCCTATCTTCATCGCAGAGAGAGAACGGTAGGAGGCGAAAGAGGTGGAGATAGCTGATGATGATATTACTGTTGACCATTTTATTATGTCCTAGTGATCTTTGGGGTAAAATTATGGTTGCATATTCTGCTATACATTAGAAAAACCTTTTAAGTGTCTGAGAAAATATGCGTCCCGTAGATTTCAAAAAAAAAATTAAAAAACACGCACGAAGCGGATTTACTCTTCGTCCCCGCGTGTGTGTGTCCGTGGGTTTGTGTATGCGTGTGGGTCTGTGTGTTCTTTAGGCGAAGTGAGATCCAGTAATTCGTCAGTTTCACCGCATTTAATGACTCATACACACACACCCACACGTCCACGCACAAACACGAATGCACGCACGCACACACCCACAGATTCACACGCACACACGAAGCGTAAATCCGCCTGCGCAACCTCCACGTGGTACGCTTTGGGTAACGCTAATGCCGGCGGTGATTGATTTTCACATTTCTTAAGGGCAATAAAAAAAATTTTAATTTTCCAACGAAAATTTTGTTTCGAAATGTTTTCTTGTTGAAAAATCGAATTAATGTTCATTTCATTAATGTTCATTCTTATCGAACCAAATGTGGAAAAGTGAAAAAAATGTGTGTTTTTTTTTCGTTTTGTTCAAGATTATGAGTATTTGGGAACAAAAAAGTCATCCTTTAATTTTTTGACAACTTTAATCGAATGAAATAAAAATGGGCATGACGGATTCAGTTGAAACTTTCTGGGGTTTTTTGGGGTATATTGAATTGTAGAATACACGCGTCAAGTTAATGGTATCCTCAATAATTTCTATTTAGCCGGTGATTTTCCAAAAAGACCTCAAAACCCTTTTTTCCGGATTTTTCAAAATTATTTGGCGTATGGAAAAGTTTTTTTTTCGGAAAATTAATTATTTACCTCTGTAGAGGGTTTATTCAAGTTTCCAAAACTCATTTGAAATTTCTTGTGCGACCATTGGTTGCTGAGATATCAATGGTCAAAGAGATGTATAAAAAAAATTAAAGCTGAGAATGAACAAGGTATCCGAATATTTTAGTGAATTCATCGGCAAACCATTTGCCAAGTCCGTGATCAGAAAGAAAAACCGAAAAAATTTGGCAAATTTTATTTTTTCTGTATTCTTCAGGATTGAGCGATACACGCGGCTTTGAAAATTTTTGATCATGAAATCTCGAAATTAGAGACTTTAAGCTTCAAATTGCTTTTTTGTTTAGTCCGATACGACCATTTTTTACGAAGATACAGCGATTTGAAAAACGGCTAATATTTGGCAGTTTTTTGATCCCTCAATTTTTTCCTTTAGTATATATTTTCTAAATATATGAGACATATCTTTAATGAAGACATCCTAATAATAAATCCGAACAACGTTTTATATGCGATAAAAAAAAAGTGCGCAAAGCGAGAAAAATCGATGCCTTCAAATTGACGCACTGGGTACAAAAAGGCAAAAATGAAAATAAAAGAAACAAATGAAGCTGGATCTGTTCCTTTTAAAAATCCATTTGATAAATCGGCTTACGATTTTTTATTCGCCGGGATATTCGCGTGCTTGTCCTGATAGGAATCTATCAGAGTGCCCAACACTTTTTAGCGAAGTTCAATTAATGAAGGTTTTTCGAGAATATTTTTAAAAATTAAGTAAACACGTTAAAGACTTTAGAATAAATTATTTTTTATATCCAACTGAAAAAGATCATTGACATACCAAGAATTTTTGAAAAATATTTTCACAATGCCCAGGAAAACGGACCTCAAAAAAACTTGATTTCATCTATGTTTCTACCAATTATAAACGATTGAGGCTAAATTATTTTTCATTATCGAATGTCTGAAAAATGTTACAATAAACCCAGAGATTATTGCATCTTACATATTAGCAATCAAAATTTTACATATATAGCAATCTTAATTTTCTTTTCTCGACGGCTGATGTTATTCAATCATTGCCACAATCATATTTTATTTCATCTATCGTAGCGTATTTCCGGAGAGTGGTCAGGAAAAAAGATCATGTTGTCTTTTTATCAACGATAAAAAATGACGCCTGCGGAGAGTAGTCATCAGCTGATGGAATTAGACAACAGGGAGGAAATCGCAGCCGCTGTATAGAGCCAACTTGGCATCCATGAGTATTTACCTACAAACACTCCGCAGACCGTATCCTTCGAACAGTGGTTTTTTTGCGAAGCTTGCAAAATAAAACCATATGTGGATGGGCTTCGTAGAGGACTACAATTCTGAGCCTACTGAGGATTATGCCGTTTGCTAAATTTGTAGACCGTTCAATACTATTTCGGGTAGACTTGACGTATCGTGAAACGATACAACTTACTTGAAAGTAAGAAAATACAAGATTTGGTGTAATAGAGTTTTGCTCACAATTATTACGCTGCCCCCTAGATGTCGACCCGAACAAAAAGTTGTATATCTTGGCGAAAAAGTCGTATGCCAATGTACCATTTAGAGTTTTAAAGTGGACAAACTTTCTTCATATTTGTTTTTATCTTTATTTTTTCCCTTATTTTCTGTGCTTGTTACGTAATTTTGAGTGCAAATTTTGTACGATTTACCGAGCGTTTTTAATTGCACACAAAACTTTGAAGAAACTTGACTTTGCCCTGAGATAAAAAAAAATGACTTTTGCTGTAATTTCGTTTTTTAAAAATAATTTTGCGATTGTTTCCGCTGAGTTATTGATTTTTTTTTAATTTGAGGTTTTCGTATAGTGAAACTTTGTTGCTTAAATTTAAAATAATAAAGTTTAGAGTATTTAATCCAAGGTGTAAAAGCTTAATTTCGTTATTTTGATATTCCAAAATTTTTCGTTTAAGATTTCTTTCATAATCAACGCTTAAAAAAACAGAAAGATAAAATAAAAAATGAATACTTTGGAAAAAGAATTGAAAAAAGATATGGTACTCCAAAACAGCAAAATAAAACTTTTTACTTTCCTGACTAAATAGGTTAAACCTCATACTTTTCACGTAACACTACAAAATCGCGGTTTTCGAAAACGTGCTATTTTACAAAACAAACTCAATAATGCTACGAAAAAGATCGTAAAATTGTTTAAAGAAAACGAAATTAAAGCTAAGCGTGTCCTTCTCAAAGATCTTATCACTAAATGACAAATTCTTTTTTTTTTTCAAAGTTTTACATGCACTTGAAAGAAGTGCGAAAATCGCAAAAAAATTGGTATGTACAAAATGTTGTACCGACTACAACAAAATCGGAACCGGAATCAGGCTACTTTATCCTCTTGAAAACCCGGAGCGTGAATTTGCATGCAATTTTTTTTTTCGCCGAGCTATATATTAGTTGTACCACCTCGTACACCCTTTCGGGTTTTTACGGCACCTCTCCCCTCCTCTGGCCCCTGTTTTCCGTTATTTTTTGTTTCCTCCCGGTTCTCCCACCTTGTTTTCCTCCACTTTCCTCCTGTTTTCCCCCACCGTGTTTCCTCCTATTCCCCCACCTCGCTTCCGCCTGACCCCCCACCCCCCCTGCGGCCGCAGCCAAATTACCCCCTCTGTACCGTATTTACCGTGCCATTTCTGGCACGGGCATAGGGAAACTGCGGAAAACCTATACCAGTACAGCCGGTCCCAAGTTCACCTCCCGGCCGCGGAACGAGTTTCATCGAATAATTCCGAAGAAAAATCTCGTCCGCTACCGGGATTTGAACCCGGGACCTACCGATCGGCTGGCCGCTAGTCGCGCCTTAACCCGCACGGCCAACGGATCAGTTTCGCCAAGCTATATAATTTTTTATTTAGTTCGAAATCTGGGGGGGGGAGGGGGGAGCGTGGCCGAATATTTTCAAGGAAGACTATAAGTACCGTAAGTCGTACTCTGACATCAAGGGTAACTTTGACAGTTTTTGCGGCTACTTTAAGGAATCGTCTCAGTGTGACCCCTCGAAAAATCACTGACTTTCGCGATTTTTTTTAAATATTGCAATAAGCTAATCGGCCTGAGTTTTTTTTTATAAATAAATACATTTATTTCGAATACCAAATGATTTTTTTACGTTCATTCATTTAGAATATAATAATTAAATAAATTGTTAAAACGACACGATACAAAAAAAGATGCTGTACGATGCGACCGCAATTTTTATCTGAAACAAAAATTTCAAAAAGATTACTAATCTGTAGGAAAGTCGCTATAGCGCTATAGAGGTTCTTTTTGGAATTGGACAAAATGGCGGCGGTTTGAACTAAAAGTATCAAATTTACTTCTTTTTTCAACAGCTTTTCGTGAAAAAAATAGGAAGATTTAAACAAAAAGCTTCCATAGCGCGATAAAGAATGTCTTTAAAAATGTTCTCTCAAAATTGGAAATAGATATCTTCAAAAATCGTCCTTTGAGAGCGGACACCGTTTTGAAAAACACCATTCCAGGAATAACGCGTTTAACGATTGAAGTTAGAAAATTTTATATGCATCGTTCACTTACGATCAATCGGCGATGCCAGGTCCATACAATATCCTTTCTGCTTTCTCGAACTGCTCATTTTTGGCTGAAATTTCGTTTCGACGAGCGGTCCTGGCTTCTTTGTTGCCCAGAGAGCTTCGGCGTTCTGCAATCTTGATGCGCTCCGCATTATATTTTGCCGCGAAATCTGCGGCTATCAGCCCTATGATTCACCCCATTGTCTCCAGGATTTTTTTAATTGGATCGAGCCCTTCGTTGAATGTACAGGCGGCACAATACGTCGCGATTTCTATAGTTTGCTTCCCACAGAATATATGTTTGGGAGCGAGTTGTCACACGCAATGATTGAAACTCTCATTGTTATTTTGAGTGTTTGCACCCATACATCTCTCTAACAAATCGTCGGTGGTCAAATCTTCGTAAATTGGCTTCAAAACCTTTTGGACATTACCATTGTTTATCAGCGGACAGGAATTGATCCCGGCCGGATCTGAACACAAACACTGAACGCAAGTTTGGAATCCCAATTCTCAAATCGATTTTTTACTATCACACTTTTTGCACTTGAGGAGTTGTTGCAGAGCACCAAAAACTAAGAAAAACTCGATTAAAACATAGCTGAATGTTTCCTCGATTTTAACGTCGAATTCCGGACTCTTTCTAACTATTTTCGCCACCAAAGTTTGGTTTTCTTCATACACGCTCTGCAGAAGTACTCATTACACTGTTTACAATAGATATATGCTCTTATTGACCAGTTAGAACAGCGAGCTTGTTTGCTTTGGCGGGAGATATCGTGTATTGCATTTTTGCATTTTTGTCCGCAATATTAGGCTCTCAATTTTCAATATCGGAAACTTGGGAGCAGAATAACAATCAGCGACCTCGAAAACCCCTGAATGCAACATTTTATCTAATTCAAATAAATGTTTGCATTTTTGTCCGCCATATTGGGTCCGCTATTTTCAATTGTGGAGTTTCAAAAGCAGAATCTTAATTATCAACCACGAAAACTCACGAGTACTAATACTCGTCCAAATCCAACTACTTTTTATTTGGGACACTAAGCGACAAATTTTTTGTGTCACTCAAGGGGTGAAAAGCGCGATTTTGGGCGTGAAAATATTGATAACAGCGAATTAAAAAAATGTACTTTTCAATCGCCAGTATTATATGCACGGATGGTTAAAAAAACGAACTTTTCAACGGCTTCAATGTGAAAAAAAATGTTGAAAAAAGTGTCATCGATTTTTCCTGTTCTTTTGTTTTAATTCCGCCATTTTTTTTCCTAATGGACAAAATCCAGCTTTGACCCCAGATACTGAAAGAGCACACTCGAAAATACTCGGCAACGTATATGTTTTTTCAATAACTTTTTTTAATATGAAATGTCTGACTTGAAAATGAAGGAAACTATCGCGATTCTTGGGGGTTAATGGGTTAAGTAAAATATTATGCTCATGGAAATAAAGATGATAATTTCGTTATAATAAACGTAATACATTTTTTATATAATTCCCTGTGTTTTGCAACAAAATAATATTTTTGTTTTATTGGAATAGTGTTAAAGTAACCTGTACTTTTAATATATTCGACGCCAGTCACATTTTAATACCCTGACAAAAAAGCCTCCAAGAAGGGCCTACATTGCCATAAAAAATAAAAAATACACATATATGTAGGGAAATTGGTATTACCTGAATTTCTAAGCAATCAAATAGCCAAAGGACACATTATTCTAGTGGCGTAAAAAGACTTGGAATTTACAATGTCAAAAAAAGTTACATACAGAAACCTCTCAAAACCTGTTCAATGTAGCCCCGGTTTACGGTACTCAGCGTTTAAGAGGCGTTCCTCAAACGCTGTTCTACATGAGAAGTGAAATTAAGTGGCGTACGTAATTATATTACAATAGTAATTAAATTACAATTGTAATTGAATTGCAATTTAATGACATTACGATCGTCGTTATATTGTAATAAATTCTCAATGTAATTCTCAACTCAATCAAGAGCTACTATTAATTAAGCATGTAGTGTGTAATTTAATCATCTTTCAATGATACATTTCCATCTCAATGTTTAAATGAATAATCTTTTAATTATACATGATCCATTCAATGTTTCATTAAATCATAGTTACATTATCAATTACCTACACAATGAGGAATTAATATGAGGTTCAATTACACATTACGGAGATAATTTGTAATTGGGTTTTATTTTATTACATCGTTGCCCATATGTGCCTCCACATCTATTAAGCAAGGATTACCTCACCAGTCTCGACTCTTGGACCCTCTGATACGTGGTGCTGGCTGGATCAAGTTTCGCCAACCGCCCACCCTGAATTGCCACCCGTTATTCTATGTACATGGGAGTCAAACTATTTCATTGCCGGTGCTTTACACGTTGATTGTGGTAGTTGTGACACAGGGACGCATCAAAGTTGGGCTCTCTGTGAAGGAATTACGTTGATCCACTCTTATCTTTCTGCTTCGGTATACATGTACGACAATTTATAAAGCGATAGGAATGAAATTGGATCGCGTGAAAAGCGTGTACATACGAGAGAAAAATCGCGACCCCCATAGCCGAATAGAGGTGAAATTGTATCATGTACGGCTTTATTCCATCGCGTATAGTGTTGCGAGGCTGAAAGGTTTTTTCGTCGAAAAAAGTATTTTGATTTAGTTCACAAACGGCAAAGGCAAAAAAAGAGAGTAGTGCTGCGTCACTAACTCAAATGGTGTATGAAAAAAACTTTTTCTCCCCTGTCATCATCGTCTTTGTACCGGAGGAATTTTCATTGGTTTTTTTTTTTTCAAGGCTCTTTGGACCGGGTCGTTGGGACGCTCGAATGCTTCAAGGTTTTCCTCCAAGGTTTGCAGAGGTAATTTTTGGAAATGGAAATGACGGTTAGAGATCGCTCTGAAAGAGAATTTTTACATTTGTGGGTTGGGGGCCCTTGCCTTTGAGGGTTTGTTTGGGTTTGCATTTTCATGCTCGGTTTCGAGATTGGCTACTCCTGGTTTGAAGGCTGGAGAGGCATAGGTAGATGGTATTCAGTTGACCTGTCGGAATCCCACGGACACGAGGCAATTGGAAAAACCCTGCTTCGATAAAAGCAGCTATTGTTGCTCCTGATGTTTATCCCGTATTCAGGAAAAGGGGTGGTCGGTCACTCGTTCTCCGTGATCGATTTTTTGCGAAAACAGGATGCAAAGCATATGAAAGTGACAAAACGACGAATTACTACTGCTTTTCTATCATGTCAGCGAGCTTAAGGAGATGTTTTTTTTTCGAAAGTTTATAGGGTATCTTAACGGATGTACACTAGATCTTCGCTATACAGCACTACTGAATAAACAGAGGGAAAATAATACACGGGAAGGAGTGCTCCTTTACTCGTCTCACGAATTCGTGCCGATCACGAAATATATTCTTCGCCCCATTGCTTAAATAAATATTCGCTCGTGCTCGTATTTTCCCGCCTTTCTTGTTGTTGCTATTGCTGTACCATTTTTATCTTTCTTTTCTTTCTATCTCGACAGGAAAGTAGGAGCAATGAGACATCGGTCCGCCTAACCAGACTAACGCTCAACAGTACGGGCCAATACAAGTGTGAGGTGTCTACTGAAAGTCCCTCATTTGCAACGGAGTACAAAATTGGCAATCTCACGGTTATTGGTAAGTTAAGAACAAGATCAAAAAAAGCTTGAATAATAAAATTAATAATAATACAGTAGTTAATATACATACGACTAATTGTTGTAATGTACATTTGTAATTCTATTTGATATATAAAAATGTTATGGTAGAGTGCGTTCGTTATCATCATGATAAATGAATTATTATTATTAAATCTTAAATATTTTTTTTGCATTCAATTTTTTTTCTGAATATACAATATATTTAGCGTATTATGTAAAAATTTTTCAAACGCCCGGCCTTGATACTCGAACGATACGTATAAAAAACTTTAAATCGATTTTCCCAAGACTATCATTTTTTAAGTTCGTAAACATTAGAACTCAAAATCTACTTAATCGATTCTTCTTAAAATTTATACATTACTTCTAAACATAAATCGACAGGAAATGAGGAAGAATTAGTTTTACCATTTCTTTTCTTTTTTTTTAATAACAAATTAACCAAAATTTTGTTTAGCTAAAATCGCGTTTTTCACTTCCAAGTTCTGCAAAAAATTAAAAAAACAAACTCTCCTGGATTACCTGGAGAAACATATCATCTTTAAAACGGATATCGATTTTTTGTTTGGGTTGATCCGGTAACGAGATGTAATGTTGTTCACCGCAAAACAACTTTTTTTCAAGGCGCCTGCGGAGATTCGCCGTCACAGGCGTATTTATCAATATTTTTTATTGAAAATTTGTTCTAAAGTACTTCAAAAGCTATACCACAATATATAGATAAATTGAATTAAACAATATTACTCATATCGTCGCAAAAAAATAACGAAAATATGCCTTTCTTCGGTTTTAAATCCTTACCTCGCTCTTAAGCAGCCTTGCGAGAGGTTGCTTCTCGGTGCGATGACCGTTTAGCGGGCTTTCTGTTCACGAGTAAGTGTGCTTTAGCTAACATGCTTACTCGTGAACAGAAAGCCCGCTCGTCTAAGAGCGTGCGCCTAGTCTGTGTGCTATGGCATCAAAAGAATACTGAGCCATCTACACCAATACGGGTTGTTTACAGTTTTTTCGTACCGTAGGCAAATTTGGTATAGTACATGAAATAAAAGAGATAATAATATTTGAAATGAAATCATTATTGTTATTATTAATAATAAGTATAATAAGTTGAGAGCTTCGGGGAACGACAAAAGGCAAATTCGAAGTTTCATTTTTTCCCCCCTATATAGCAAACGTTTGCCTAAAAAACGTCCGAAAACTTTTTGTGACTTATATTTATTCTTATGTTCGTGAACGTATATAATTACAAAAAAATAGCTAATTACATCATGATTACATTCGTGGACAAAAAAAAAATTTTCGTTACCGTTTTCCGTATTCTCCATTTGTTCAGATTCACCACGTGATTGTTGATATGCATATTCGTATAATGTACTATCTTACTCGATTATATGCCCAAATTTTTTACGTTAATTCCCGGCTGTCTATAAATGTTCCAGCAACAGTATTTCTGAATTTACCGATCCTGACTCATCAAAAGTATTTGTTAAATAACATATTCATTTCTATTCTGGTTTTGTAATCATTACTTTAAATTTATCATTGATTATCGAAATATACGGTTTTTTTTTAAATAGTCTAATTTTTAATACGATGTTTGTTATATATGTTTGCTGTTTGGAAAAAGGTGGTTAAGTCGAAAACGTTTATCATTGAAAATACTTTGCAAAAAGTTTACAATGGTCCTGATAGAATGAAAAAGAAAAAGAAAAGTCACATGTTTCCTGATAAAAAGAAAAATAAAAAGAAAGTGCCACATGTTTTTCATCGCCTCGGTCGGATTTTTTTCGGTTTTTCCGCGCAAGACCTTCGTTACTCGTTCGTGAAAATTGAAAGGTTTATACCTCCCATCCCTCCTCATCCCCTGCTGATTTGATTCTACTTCTCTCACGTACATTCATACGTGGATATATATATTTCACATCTATATATAGCGTTCAGTTTTTATATATTTTTTCTATCACTGATCCTCATTCTCTTGGATTATGCATGAGCTCAACTTTGCCAACGTAGAGAGCGAGAGAGGGAGAGGAGGAATGGCATTGGCTTTTTGTTCAGCGTAGCTCTCTGGAGTATCTCAACGAGACAAGAACAGAGACGGAGAGAGCGAAAGAGCAAGGATATGAAAAAATAATCCAGTATGAATTTTCCTCGACGTGCAAAATTATCGGCGATGAATACTTGAATGGACAGGCTTCCCTTTGGCAAAACTCGAATGTTAGTATGATATGTCTGCATGATAAAAAAAAAGAGGTTGATATCAGCTTGCATTTCTAAGGCAAATAATCAACTCTATCATATTCTCTACTAAACAAATATAATATTCATGCCATCTGCAGACCATAATAGTGGCTATACATAATCAAGTTGACCATCTAATGCAAAAGCACACTTAGCTTTTCTTTCGTAATGTTTAAATTAAGCAAAAATTCTTATTTAATCATTTATTAAATAATCAACGTATTAATAATAATTTTTGTTCAGAAAACAATGTTCACTATTAACTGAAAGCTTTTTTTAAAAATCGTCTTTTGGGCCTTATTCAAACCACTGTTCCTAATAAGGCAACACCCGTTGTAACTTCGTGCCAAAAAATTAGAAATATATAAATCTTCAATTTTAAACTTGAATTTTGATAACAATATGTATAGAGCTGATAAAGCACTACATATAATTATAATAAAGATTCACTAAGTAATATTGAAAATATATTTGTTTTCGAAAGTTTTTATATGTTGAACTTTAAGAAACTCCTACGTACGATTGCACGGTGTACCTTTTATCGGGTGCAAATTTGTTTGGGTTCGCCAAAGCGCGGTGGTTGCTATGGCAATTGCGGCCATTCAAAATTAGACACTCGACGATGACAGCACAATCCATTTGACTTTGTAGTTTTGGATATTTCAAACGTGGGCTTTTTTAGGCGCTGGGCCTTACATGGGTCAGGTACCTTACCTCCGGAATACACTCGTCATGCAATTTTGTAGGGATTGACAAAAGATTATTAAGATATAAATTCATCGAAGGTATAATAGACGCATTCATGACTAATTCAGGGGATCTGAATTAGTCATTAGGTCTCGATCATTCCTCATATAAAACAGGTTGCATTACAGCGTACAGAAATCTTTGTGGCCCTCTATAGCGATAAAGCGCATATTGCCTCGATTCCGATACTCGAGATCTGAATACGCAACTTGAATTTGCCTGGCAACTGGCAACTTTATAATTGTCAATTTTATAATTATAATGATTTCCCATATCAAGCAAATATAACAAGGCCACGCAAAAGTAATGGGACGGCTGAATATTTCTGGAGGTACGACGATTTCCAAAAATGTTAAGGTAATTCTTGAAGTAACTTTTCCCAAGGAATTCAAAGGTGACCTTCATTTTGACCTTGGCGATGACCTTCAAGGTTATTTCAAGGTCAACTTTTGTTTTTCGAATGCGAAGCCACTTTTTTGGCACCGGCAATCGATAGAGAAAAAAATTTATGTACAGATATAGACTTAAGTCACCGGTCTCCTTTGACCGTGCAGGTCATTACGGTGTTAATTAAACTGAAACACAGTATGGATACCTCGGAGAAGAATAGAAGCTTCTTAAATTCTATCGTTAAAACCAGAGTTCTCAATTTTAACAAGGCGCATCTAGTGGTGATCACGATCATGACATTGACTATGACCTTCAAGGTGATTTCAAGGTCTACTTTAAAGAAAAAAAATTAAAAGTCCCTTCCGCCATCCACAATCGATAGAACGAGAAATTCGACGTACTGATATGTACTCAAGTCATCAGTTGGATTTTACCGATGGGAGTTTTCATCTTTAAAAAAGTTGACCCTAAAATCACCATGGAGGTGATTTCAATACAAGAAATTTCAAGACAATACAATAACCGCTGGGTCACCAGTGGACCGACATTACCCATATCTAATTGCCCCTTCTTCCTACCTTCCCACAACCATATATTTCCCTCCACACTCGTTCTAAGTTAATGGGTCAGGTCTATTTCTATTCCTCTTCATATGGATCAATTTTGGGAACTCCACGAGATATTTGATAGGTTCCTATCACTGAATTGATATGCGAATCGCGGCGCGCGCACTCCTCCCCCCCCCCCACCCTCCTGCCCTCGTTCCTTCATCCAATTCAGTTCCATCTAATCATTTAGTCGTACGCCGAACAATAGAGAATTGGCATTAATTAGTGAAACGTTGGTTAATGTTATTCGTAGCATACGTATACATATATGTATGTGCGCGTAAGGCACGTGACTTTAGGTGTAATATTGTTCAGGTTATGCTATTTTACTTACAAGTGGCTGGTCGAGATAGTAAAAGGGGAGAGAATCGTATTGGACGAACACGGAATCGTGAACCGAATTGCAGATTTCTAGCTGGTCGATAGAAGCAGGAATTTACATCGCACCCACAAACGTGCCTGGATGAACCGAACTCCGGAAAATCCAACACACGTTCATGCTGGCCCAACCCTGCTTTTATTCTCTTTGACATTTTTATTGCGAATGGGACATCTGTCTTACTTGCTCAATCTACCAAAGACTAAAAAGCTTATCGTTTACCGATGTTATAGCCAATTTTAATAGGTTCAGGCACGCTTATCAACATATTATTACCGGTTATTTGAATTTTAATCTATTCTCGGATAACTACGAGGGTTTTAAGGATATGATTTAATCGCAGGCCCTCCATTCGGTCCCAATTGAAGCGAAGTAATGCACTTCATATGCCCACTCGTGGCTCGATATATTTATAATTGACTCTAACTATAAACATTGCTTGTTCACTACATCGTTATCCCCGTTCATAGCCGGTTACGATCATCTCCATATATCATGTTTTACGGATCCCCTAAACATCTGCGCTGATTGTTTCGAGGCGTTATTTAAAAAATCTTAGTTATCGCATTTTTGTACTAACTTTGTTTCTGCTCTGTCTGTCGTTATGAATTGCTGTACTACAATTCAAGCTCCGTCAGTTTACATGACTATGGACAGAAGTTTACGACACTATAGCAGAATGTAAAGAGACGGTTCAAGAGCTTATATATTGTTCAGGCATGTGGAAAGTACTAAGAGTATCAAAGCATACCATCGTTATCGCCAATATCAAGATTATCTGACTGGGGAAATGCGATAGACATGGTATATATATTTCGTAGCGCGATCAATGGCACTAAGGCGTTATACGCAGTTACAAGCCCAAAAACAATAGTTTTTTCACGATTTTTTTCTGGAAAAGGATTTCATTTGGCAAAACGAAATTATTTGGCAGTGTAGTGGCATCTCTTAACTTTAGATCAGCTTTTTGTATTAAAAAAAATATTCGTTAAAGTTGAATGCTCCCGCTCAGTTGCTCCTGTAGGAGTTCAGTTGCTTCTGTAGGAAGTACTCTGGAGCTCCTCGGAACAATGTGTCCAGTGGTGAGCAAATTTCGTCATATTTCGTAGCATAAGACAAATATTATTTTTTATTGTTCCTTATAGTTCTAATACACCTGTTCTTTTAGACTTCATATTTTCCCTGCTTATGGAAAGAGCGTACATAAGATAACTTTTATAATTTATGATGCGACGAAATGAGATCTTTTCTTCCTAGTGGCAAGATTAGGCAATTGTTTAATGTGCTTTTAATCGATTTTGGATCACTCCGACGATATATTCTTCGCTAGGATTATTATATTCTCGTATATTGGAAAAAAAAAACTTGTTTTATAATCCGTTTTTACGACATGCATTCACACATTACAATAGAAAAACGCAAATATATATATCTCTCTCTCTCTCATTCTCATTCTCTACCGGCGACTAAGCTGCCATTTTGTATTCTTTTGGGTAAATCATCAATTAATTTGAGTACCTATAAATATAGAAAAGAAAAGGCTTCAAGTCTCAAGTGGATCCCTTCTTGACTACCTTCAAAAATATATTTCAAATAAATCCTTTCTTTCGGCCATCTAATGCCATGTTTGGTACTAGCCTCTATTCGACTCAGGAAGGTTTCATATTGATGGGAAGGCAAAAAGCAAACCTGAAACAATATTTAGGGTTATGATGATTCCAGATCACAAAATGGACAATCATTGGATATTAGCAAACAAGGAAGAAGGCGAATCTCAAAATCCCACAATGGATTAACAAATATAGACGAGTCGATTAACACAGTCGCTAGTTTCTACCCAGCTTTGCCAGGATCGTTGGACTGCGTAAATATTGCGTTCGTACAAATTGATAATTCACTTCGGTTGTTCAATTCAGTGGAGAAAGAGACAGCGAGAAGCACGTGAAACGGCCTTTCTACTAATACCCATTGTGTCTGTGAAGGCAAACTGGCACGCGCGCGTGCGTAAATAATAACGACATCGGGAGTAACATCGCTAAATCCCCCAACGAATTATCCGAGCAGAACATTCACGCGGCGATTGCTCGGTCTCGTAACGTTTACGGTGATTGATCATTTGCGGTCATGAACTGCGCACATCGTAGTCCAA
Organism: Ophioninae sp. A BG-2022a; assembly: GCA_030523105.1. Classification (NCBI taxonomy): domain Eukaryota; kingdom Metazoa; phylum Arthropoda; class Insecta; order Hymenoptera; family Ichneumonidae; species Ophioninae sp. A BG-2022a. The sequence continues at coordinate 31,894 of JAPYZI010000064.1, read as the reverse complement.
GCCGATTCTACAATACGTACGTAGAAATCATCCGTACGACATAATCAAAATGGAAATACTGGATTATATTACACATTCTCGCGCGAAAAGCCACAATTGCTTTATTTAAATAAGTCTTTCAATGATTTTACCCAATTCCAAACTTCGAATGGAATTATATTAAGCTCTCTATTGATTATGTTCTGTGAATTCACTCCTAGTCAATATGCAAACTGAAAATTACATTATTATTGCGATTAAAAACACGTCTAACGCTTTCTTTAGTTTTCACAAAAATATACCAGTATAGTTTTGCGATGTAGTAGTATAGGATAGGAAAAATAGAGCTTCTGGAAAAAATAGAAAACCCCATTTTAGTTCGTGACAATAAATTTACATTTTTAACATGAAACGCTCGCTATAAAAAAAAACGTTTTAATGGAATTATAATTTATCGAAACTAAAGTGAATTCCGAAAATTTTCTTTCGATCTCTAGATGCAAAAGCGAAACTCGTCAGTATTTCTAAATCGAAACTTGTTCAATTTTCGTGGTAGGTAGTATTATTACAGAAATAGTATATTTTTCTAAGGAGACTCTGAAACTGTCGAAGCCTATTTTCCCAGACTTTTGAAAAGAAATATTAAAGATTGCTGTTTTCAAAATATATTTGCATTTAACCGCGAAAATCTTAACTTGAAAAACTAAACGAAACTGCGCGAATAGAATATTGTTTATACATCCATCCTTCTATATACGCAAATAATTTTAAAATTAATCTCGCTCCCATGTCGGTATATGATAGAATTATTTTTCGAACAAAATGCCAGTTAATTATCGCGATGATGCGCGCGTTCGATCGATATACAATAACAACATGGAAAAATGAAGTGTCGATACTGTAGTGTCCATTTTAAGCGTTCCAATGTGGAAGAATTTCATTCGAATCGTATATGAACGACAACAGCACGGTCGCAATTTCCATCGATGATGCGCGATTCGATAATTGTAATATTTCGATGCATCTGACACAATCTCGAAATCATTGATAGCCTTTTATCCCCTGAAGACCGTCGTTAATTGCATTATTAAAATCTCTTGTGCCGCGTAAACTCAATGAAAATAAATTTGATACTTAATTTTTGATAATCTGCTGAAGGGACTTCGGGAGAATCTCGTGTGTAATAATAATTCTTATAAAAAGTATATTTGCATAACGTTCACATTACTTTTATCAGTATGAATATTTTTTGATCCTCACTAAATAAATATATGAGCGTACTTTGAAAAGTTTGCGAGCTTACATATAAATGAGAGAAGTATGAAAATAAAACTATACTGGCATGATAGTCTTATATTTTAGTCGATCGTATATCAAAACTTCCATGCATTGCATGGCTTAATTATTTTTCAATATATTTTCGAAACTGACAATCTGCTATACTTGTATGAAAATAGAGAAAAATCAGAACTGTAACAAAGTATTGGGTGAAGTAAAAATTTCTTAGCGTTTCTCGCTAGACGTGTTTAGTAAGCACATCTCCCAATGTATATATCGCATTGGGTCATATTGTACGGCGATTTAAAGATGCTATTACTTGTCAAAAAAAGATCTTTGACAGTTTGGTATTCGGTGAAATCAGTTGTGTATTGCAGTGTTCCTAAATGGATATAAAAAATAATAAAATTCGATAAGGCAGAAGCAGTGGCCAAAAAAATGTGTACTATTTACGGACCCAATACAGTATCAAATGCAACAGCAAAGCAGTGGTTCGAACGATCCCATTCTGGTAATATGGACGTTGAAGATGAGGCATAGTCTGGTAGGCGAATCATCGAAAATGTCGATAAAATCATGTAAATCGTCCAGTCGTATAGGTATGTGAACACTTATTCTATTACCCGGGAACTGAAGATTGGCCAGAAAACCGTTTGGACCCATTCGCATAAGGCTTATATCAAGAATGCCCTTTCAGACCAAATGCATGCCTGACATTCTTTTCTGAAACGTAATGAAATAACACCAGAATTAATTCCAGAAAAAAAAGTTTAATCCACGTCTCCACCCGGCCACAATAATTAAAAAAAAGTCAATTTTCATCGTGACACAACATTTTATTTAATCGAATCTCGTGAGTAGTTTCTGGAATATTCCTACATTCTGAATACCGAAAATGGGAACTGCGATCGTGTGTACGTGATACCACTAGTGAAAATACAATTTCTGGTGCCTCTTACAATACGTTCCGTTCATAGCCCGAGTCTAAGAGAAAGCACAGATGCTCTCTACAGGACCGGCTAGATCTTGAGAAATCTCGACGTAATGCATTCCGTCGAATATGTTATATATGTATACGATGTCGTGGTATTAATAATATCAAATGAATGCATTTCAGATTATTAATATTATCACATAACATATTTATGTGCTCTCGTGCAATGGTAGGTAGAATGTAGAAGTCTAATTGCAGAATTATAGTGTAATAAATATCAAAATTTAGTACGCTATGTTGGTATTAGAATAATTACACGGAGAAAACGGGTTTAGAATTTAGAATGAATACTATGCTTCTAAAAAAAATATCATCAAATATCACAAGGTTTTGAATGGAAGATAACAATTGTAATAGTAGTATAGTAATAATTAAGAAATATAAATCTTAACCTACGATATGACATGTAAATTGTTGCAAATAAGACATTTCATTCGGCATATTATTATTTTTTGTAGTATCACAAAAATATTTTGCCCACATAATTAGAAAAATTAGTTTCTAGTATTTTACAAAAAGTACCATATAAAGCGTCACATATTACTACTAAGTTCGTAATATTTTTCGTTATAGTCCGAAGATTTATGCTATGCGAATAGAGAAATCTATTTTCTAAGAATTTCTCTCTGTGCGCAATGCACTTATAATTACTTCTCTGTATAAGAGAATCGCAATTCGTCAATAGCAAGATGGTTAGCGTACGATGGTTAGCGATTAGGTCGTAGTTAAATATAGGATAGGTGGCTTCGAATTCCGGTATTAGCGATAAAATTTATTCACAGATAATTATTTCAGAACCGCTAGAAACTCATCAAATATATATAACACACTATCGAAAGGAGCCATCGATTACTGTAAGCATTTTTTATTTTTGTTTTTTAAATATATGCTAGGCATCTTCGAGTACACGCATAAAACGCTTAATTTGTGCAATTTGAGCCTCGACAAATTTTAAACGTGTTGAAATCGGGGACGAACATTTACACGTCTAAAGTATGTTGCAGCGACCCGCTACAAGCTTGTTGCAACAACACGCATAAAATGTGTTGTTAGGACAACACAGCAGATGCCATGTTGAAAGCGGCAACAAGATTACACGTTGAAACAAAACGTTTGTTTTTACAGTGTGCATGAAAATGTATGCTATAAGATACCTGACCCATGCAAGGACCACCTTATTTGTTTTTAAGTAAAAAAAAAAAAAAACGATGAAATAAAACAAAAATGTTTATTTAATCATTTATTCAATAATCAACGTATTAATAATAATTTTGGTACTGAAAACAATGTTCACTATTAACTATAAGCATTATTTAAAGCTATAAAAAAGCGTCTTCTGGGCCTTATTCAGACCACTGGTCCTAATAAGGCCATACCCGTTGTAACTTCGTACACAAAAAGAAAAAATATATAATGTTCAACTTTAAACTTAAATTTTGATAACAACACAGATAGTGCTGATAAACCACTACATATAATTAAAATAAAGATTCACTAACTAATATCGAAAACATATTTTGTTTTCAAAAGTTTCTTAAATTTCGCCTTCTATCGACTACAAATTTGTTTCAGTTCGCCATAGTACGGAGATTGCTATGGAAGTTGCGGCCATTCATAATTAGATACTCGACAACGAGAGCTCAATCCGTTCGACTTTGTTGTTTTGGATATTTAAAACGTGGGCTTTATTATACACTGGGCCTTTCATGAGCCAGGTACCTTACGTATAGTACAACCTATATGAAATGGAATAGATTCAAATGTAATATGCACGTATTATTTTTACTATACAGCATTTCGGACTCGCACCTATGCGAGAATAGTTTCAAATGTAATATGCGCGTATCATTTTTACTATACAGATGACGTGTGCCGCGGTTTCTTAGATGCTCCACACACAACGGTAGTCACCATCACCGATGGTGCCGAGAGTCCCTCGTTATCATTCCGAGTTTGCGAGGGAATCGGCGACCTCTGGGTTATCCCAGTTGGGTTGGTTTTCCCTCGTTCGATTCTCAATTGCGTCCCATGGAAATGAAACCGACCGAGGTCATAGTGTGGATTGCCACCCATCTCCCCGAGCTTTTCAGCTGATAAGGCATCCACTCCAAAAACCATGTGCACAATGTGATCCTGCATGATGCACTTTTCCCAGACTCGCTATAATCGCGTATTTAAATTTTGGCGCTTCAGCCTCTGTTGAATGACGTTGGTCTTCTCTGTTGTACCAAAGGACACCTTCGCCATCTCTGTAAGGCTGGGCCGCTAGTTTCTTTCCAGAGTCTGGAGTGAGGCAGCGTTTTGGGGTGGATGGTTCGGACTGTGGTCCTCATCCATCTTTGACCACTCCGTTGTTGCACATCATCGATAGGACTTCCTCCTCCAGCCACTACCATTCAAACAATGCGATCTTCTGTTCCGTCGGAACAGCATTACACACTTGTAGAAGCTCCTTCATGACTAGGTTGCCCGTGCCTTAGTTGCACACGGCACCAGGATAGTCCGATGATATAATGGCCGTCAGACTTATATGGAGCCATTAAGACTTCCGATTACTAAATATTCTCGTCGACTTCTGAAAAAACCTGCACTTCTTTGTAGCCTTAACCCGTTGTGGTTGCTCGGGCTCCACTGGACCAGGCCAAATTCATGGTCGTTTTATTTTGAGTAGAGATTTTTTAAAATCGAACTTTTTACACCATCTATTGTTGTTGAACCTTATACGTTAAGTTTCAATACTTTTTGAAGGTTTGCATGTTGTCAGTTCACTTGGAGACTTCGACTCCCGTGGGCGTGTATTCTCGTGAAGTCCAGTAAACCTCGTGTGACCTGACAGTGGCAAAAATCGAAAATGAACAAGTCGTAAATAATTTTTTTTTGTGTCAAATGACAGTCACTAACGTAAGTATTAATGCACGAACTGAAATTTTTTTTATTGAAGAGGATGAAGTAATGAGCTGATTATGGACAAACGATCGGAAACTGATGATCATGTATCAGAAGGTCATGATTATTTCGATACTCAAAATATTTCCGATAATATCTCTTACGGCGATGAAGGAATGGAGCTGGAATTAAACAGTCGCGTCACTTCAACAGCGACTGTTGGAATCATCTGCTCGAGATCGTCTCAAGAGCAAGCTAAGGGAAAAAAAACGGATTTGTTTGGAATACACAAATGCCCAACCATCGCTCAGGTATAAATATTATATATTAAACGTTGTGAGAGGGGCGTATTTAACGGACGTATTTATCGTTCAATTGAGCACTCGTAATATTACGTTTGTCTACCTTTTGTCGTATTCTTATTTTGTTCGGCAGATCGACTAAGCGATGCTAATCCGGAGTTCACCCCTTCCGGCTCAGCATGAAATTTGTAGACAGCTTCAGAATTTTGGGGCGCACTATTTTCTCCGAACGTCATAGGAGTTATTGTTGCGCATACTAATACTGAAATAGAAAATTATTGTACATCAATGATAGAGTAAAACACAGATGAAGAGGAATTGCAAACTTTGGACGGTGCCATGCCTGGAAATCGGCACCAGTGGGTTGTCATCATTTATGGAGTAAATAAAATGAAATTAATTTTTATCGATGCGTATCGCCAAGGACCCGAATCATGTTTTTGTCAGCATGTTTACATTTCGATGGCAAAAGCACAAGGGATAATGATGATGTATTTGCTTCTGTCCGTGAAATATAAGAAATTTTCAAATTGCATATCGTGTTACCAGCCAAGTCGTGATTGCGCAGTAGCTGAAATATGGTTTCGTATGCACATCCAGTCAGTTACCGTGTTTTGTCTAAGTCCGAATTCGATGGACAGTACGCAATGAGAAACAATAACAAATACTAAAATATTTAATATATCAATTGAAGAAATTTTCTGTCTGAACGTGTTGAATTTTGATCGGAGACTGATTTAATAAAAAATAATGTTGAGAGACTTCTCCCAAAGATAGTAAAGATTCTCTTAACATTCTCTTAACATTCTTCCATGAATGTTAAGAGAAGGCTCCTTGAGAAAGGAACTCTTTCTTCGTAACAAAAATTGTGTAGAAGTTAATGATCTTTGCAAGTGTAAACTTATAGGTGATGGGTTTTTGAAAGGATTGGTGGACCGAATATAGAATCTCAATTGACTCGCATGATTGGTCGAAACAACGATGCGAGGATCGAGTTGTCAATGTATTATTGGATGAAGGTTCATATAATCATGGTCGCTGTTGCATTTCTGGGCACTAGATCTTTATTCTCTTTCCGAGGATATGGGAAATTGAGGAGTGGAAATTAGGGTCTCAAAAATCCACCGATTCATAGATATTGTATTACTTGAACAATATTCGTCGTCTTGAGCATATTCGTCTTCGCTCGAGTTCTTGAAGCCTGTTATCAACAAGGACTCGAGAATAAAAAGAAACAGGATAACGTTTGGGTAAAACGGGCGAAAGATAAGAGCAGAGTCAGAAAAGTCCAAGTGATACAGGACCAACAAAATCTCAATGTGTTCCCTTAGCACCTCCCTGTAATCTTCAACTACAATATTCCTCCAACGATGAAGACGCTTAGTTGTTCTTGAATTCGGCCTCGACTCGGTACGGGGCCGCGAAAAAATTGGAGGCTGAATTCAAGACAGAACGACAAGGGTAAGCCGAAGAAAATGGCTAGAACGAGGCCGTGGCAACAAAAGAGAGTAACCAATTTCTGAAGCTGGAGGACGTGATAGGAGCAAGCGGTAAGCGCGATATGGGATGAAGAATCGTACACCAAACCGGCAAAGGATTGGATGGTGCCCGAAGTATCGAGCAGGAATAAGATTTGAGACGAACAGAAATAGGGAGAGAAGGAGAATGAGAGAGGGGTGAGAGAGCTGATGCAAAAATTGCTTGGATTCAAGATGAAGATATCGAGGAATTGGAAATAAGAAATTGCGTAGCGTAGTCTCTGGAGCTTCTTGACCAGTTCTATAGGCCTGGACAGATTATTACAGTCAGGCGATCGTGTTTATATAAGGATGCATTGGATGTGTACATATGTCCCATATACATATATATTTACGCATACAGGGTGATTCACGACCAAACGTTCTGGGCCAACTGGTATACCCCGCTAGCAAAATGATTCTTTGAAATATTGTGAGGTAAATATTGGTTAAGATGTGCGGTAAATAGCCAACAAACAATCAATGGCATGAAAGTTCCACTCGTGCAATTTTTTTCTCTTCGAGGAGTAAATAATAAATAAAATTATTGAAACGTATTACAAATTTACAAAGCGAATTTTTGTTTTCATGGTTTTAATCAGGAATCGACCTTAGATCCGCGATTTCAACACTGTATTTTGGAATTTTCTCTACATCTTGAGTTTATCAACGAACATATTTCTTGAAATACGTGCAGCATCCTGATCCAGTAAAAGAAGAAATTCAATTATTCTAAAGCGACCTATACATACATCCCTGGGAAGTCCTCCAAGACTTTCAGGGCATTCCCCAAAACCGCCAGCTGATAGCAAAAATTACACGTACATAACAGCTTGAAAATATCGTTTCCCAACGTAGAAAGTGTACATGTGCACAGTCACAGACAAGACTTCTCTGGGAAGCCTCCGGCTCCTATAGGTGACCCTGTCAATCGCCCGTAGATAACCGTTAGCAAAAGGTTTCGTCGTTGTAGTACTGAAACTGAAAAGCTTACTTGTTCGTGGTACGAAGCGGGATAGCTGCGTAGGCCATTCTGGAAGTCGAATCTAAGGACATCGAGAGCAGTAAGAAAAATAAATCAAAGTGGAGAAGTCAGCTGAGAAGAAAGAATCTACGATGGATGATGGAGGGGACTATAAGCATTGAAAAGAAAAACATATACGAGGGGGGACCCAAAAGTAATGGGACTGAGCCTGCGGCGGGGTGGTAGGGTGGGTAAACTCGTTGTTCGATCAGTTGTCCGTTAGTGACACGTCTCCTGAGTTAGTGTGCAAAGTTCTGACGCTGTGAGTGCATCAGTTTATCCGTGGGAATGTTTTTAGTGAAATAACTTTTTCCATTTCGCCGAAAACGTGATGGACAATTGTCGAGAACAACGCGCGGCTGTGACCTTTGGTTTCCTGTTGGGGGAATCGGCAGCGGAAACTGTAATGTTTAAGACGTTTTCTAGAGATGCTGTCATAAGTAAAACCAAACTCTACGAGTGGTTTTCACGTTTTAAAAATGGAGAAAAATCTATTACAGACCAACCCCGATCAGGACTCCCCTCAACGTCAAGAAATGACGAAAACATCGACAAAATCAATGCTTTCGGTCGTTAAGAACGTCGCTAAACCATGTATCAACATGATTATTTGCAGAGGTGTGTTGTAGTCAAGAGAGAATACTTTGAACGTGATCAAAATTTAGTGTAAAAATATTAATAAATAGAGAAGTTATAACGAAATTCCCGTTTTTTGGGTCCCCCCCCCGCCCCCGTAGATCCTCAACTTTTTTATATCGACCTTTCAATAATGAAAAATAAATTTCATCATTTGCACCTCAAGGTCATACAATCCGTCAAGGTGTTTGCCTTCTGAGAAACCAGAAGATCTAGGATATCTAGAACAGCGATTAGAAAGCGTCCAACCATCGAACATTGAAAGATCAACTGTTACTTTCGCACTTGCCATGTTAAATCGTCACTCACATCTATAGAAACTTCTCGTTCCTCCACAAGGCGACTTTGCACCGAAAGATCTTGACATAGTAATTAGTGCAGTGCCTGAAAGCGGTTCTTCTGTTTTCTATCAGGCATACGAGTAGATACACTTTTGATTTCAAACGGCGGAAGTCGGTGGATAAAACTCTTGCCAAGAAACCATGACTTTCTTTGCGCAATTTCTCCGAATAAGCAACACGGCGAATCTTTTACGGTGCTTGCAGACCTCGATGCTCACCCGGACGCGTAATTACTTATCAACCCGATGGCATATCGCAGGAAAAGCCAGAGGAAAAAGAGAGAGCTCAGACTGTTACAATCCCTCACACAAAACTTCTCTGCACAGTTCTTCATCTAGTAGATCCCCCCACACCCCGCCGTCTCTTCCGCCATCTATCACGTTTCCTCTTTTTCTCGTGAGATGCAAGTTGTCCACGAAGGACGTAAATAACGCAAAGCAGTCAAGGTACGACTTCTCTCAATGTCGGGTCTCGATGCTCCCAGATGGAGATAAAAGAAAAACTTAAAAAACAAAACATGCCCCTTCATTTCGTCTCTTCGTTAAGTGAATGTTCTGTTTTGTTTTACTTCTCTACTTTCGCAAATGACTCCAAACCGAAAAGTCCGCCGATAAATTGAAATGCAAATACTTTTATCGGTTTATGCAAAGCATAAAAAAATATAATTATTCTCAGAATTAGAAAATATCAGTTCTGATTAAACATCTTTCATACGGCTAGTTTTTATGGTGAAGGCTAGAATTTACCAGTAAATACATTTGAATATAGATGAAATTACATTCACTTTGTTATTTTTCAATCTATCCGATTCTAATTTTTTAATCTACTTTCGAAAGCTAATAATAATTATTTCTCTAACGTACATTTTCAAAAACAAATAATAAGGAAATGATATAATGACATGCAAATAGCATGATATGAACGTTAAATGAAATAATGTAATTACCAATTATCTTATTTGTCGTTAATTTATTTGGCATCCAGTGCGAACGGAAGCAATTTATTTTGTCACATTTATTTGGATTTTTCTATCACACAAATGATTTATTTTATGCTATTATTTTATCGTAATTAATTACTTGATACGTCACATATGCTTTCGACGAACGGTTGACTTGGTCACATAGCCACTAGGCAACAAGAGGAAATAATTAATTTGGAGGTGTTAATGCATTACGAAAGCTCGTGAAAAGGAGAACAATTGCAAATACCACGGATATATCGGAATATTTTGGTGACCAAATATTTTCATGCTCATTGTTATCATCGACGATTATTTTCTCTTCCAATTGTTTATTGGTTTACTTAATTGCTGAACTAATTAAAAATCGCAGCAAAAGGGGAACTACATGAGATATTGTGTCACACCGAAATGGTAATTGGTTTAACGAGTTGATCGCTTCCTGTGATTATTAATTTCAAACAAAGACGTTATAAAAATAGTTTGATGGTAATATACGGAAGCCACCGTGAAAAATTTCTCAAGTCATTGATCAGATGATAATTGAAAAGGGTCGATGGATGGACGGATGGATGGATGAGCGAGGTCCGATCAGGCGGTGAAACGGACTCTTGTGACTGTTCTAATGCGCTTTGTAGTGCAGTCGAATGGATAAATGTGCGCGAGGGTACGAAAAAGAGAATCGTTGTCATATTGATGGAGAGAGGAACGAGAGGGTGCATAATACAATTGGAAATTCCCCAAACCGGAAAAGTAGCTATTAAACGCGTTTTTGGTGTATTAAATTCCAAAGCGGGCAGCTTTTGCTACTTGGAGGAGAACTCGTTGCAAAAAGAAGAGGAAATTTGTTGGAGGAGAATGTTAGAGGAAGAACGGAAATGGCCACCCTAATAATCCGCTTGGTTGCCACATGCCACATGTAATGTTGCGATTTCTATGATAACGCCGATCCTGCAACTTTGAGCGTGACCCTCCAGAACTGGGGATAGAGAAAGAGGTAGAGAGAGATTCTATTTATCTCTTTCTCTTCGTTCATCTGCCAGGAAATCAAATCCTCCTCATTCGACGCACGAGCATATTTTTTTCATCCCTGTGCCACTTTCATCTGTAATGAGAACCAAATCCGATTCTGAATATGTACGTGTATGTGAACATAGTTCAGAGCTAGCGGATTATTTCGTGCAGAAAAGTGACCCGGAAAAGACTGTTGCGCATAAAGATAGTTTTCAACTGTTAACGGCCACATCGGGGTAACTAGTGACCCCAGGCTCAGAAAAAGTAAAATTAGAGGTCTAAAACCTTTGAAATTGATACATGTAACGACATCTGCTGATAGTAGACAAATGTGACTCCATTACATAGGAAGCCCAAAAAACGCGCGGCGGCGCTTTAATCGTTCGTTTTCTCAGCGTGGGGTACCTAGTTACCCCGGTGTGGCCTTAACCGTTACTCGGTATAGATTTTTTTTTCAAATCGACTTGTTTTTAGTGTTAATAGATAAAATAAAGCTACATTTTTTATATTTTAGTAAACAAAATGTATATAATATAGTATTTGTTCCCATTTGCTAACATTTGTTTTCAATGCTTAGGATTATACGTCTAAATTTTGAACGCTGAAGCATTTGTTTATACTCATTTACAAGTGACTTGTTAACAAAAATAATGTCTAACTTTATAATCATTTCACTGAAGCTTGTCTTTTTAAAATATTTTTTTCCTTTTAAATAATTTTCCTGCTCCTTAAACTAAAAAGTGGAAACCTCTTCCGTGTGTAATGTCCTGTGATTTTTGAGATTCGCATCGACTTTCGAATTTGCAATATTTTATAAATTCCATGATAGATAAAAAAAAGAAACCAAATTGAGGACAGAGCATCACCCTTTGGTGGTCGTTAAAAGATCTCCGCCGGGGAGGCAATACGTCGACGCAGATTAAATCATCGCTAGACAATATAATCTTTGTGGCTTATTTTGAAAAAGAAACCTCTGCCGAAAACTCTCTATTTGGCTGGCGTATCCAGGGACCCGAGTCAATACGGCCGATCCCTCCAGAGTGGCATCGTGCGACATGCGCTCGCTCGAACGAAAAGACAGCGCATAGAAGGGAGAATGCACTTCAAGTGGCGGCAGTAAAACTCCCTCATGGTCAGCGGTTTCCGTTTCTATTGGATGGTAATGGACAGAAAGTTGTAGATCTCGGATGTTCAATTAATCAAATGTATTAGCAATTGCATCACAAGAAAATGAAATTTGTAATGTATATCCGCAAATCTCAGGTCACTCGTGATTATATAATCATAACGAAACATTTTGAAATCATATTTTTAAAAAAACTTCACCGAATAGAATTATTTTATGTAAGCATTTATGAGAGTAATACTTTCAATCCATATCACGAAAATTTATTGAAAATGTACAGTGCGGTGAATCAAGAGTTTTTTCAGAACCACGGATGTAAGTCGCACTATCGTCATAATATGTAGAAAGACCATTCACAGTTTGTGATAAAAAAGGATTTATATATTTTTCTTCCCTGCAAGATTTATTTAATTATTAAAAAGAGACTACATGGCGACTCGAACCGATAGCAGGAAAACTCTGTCAGATCAATAAACAAAATATCCAAATCGATTCAGTCATGACATCATGACGATTCAGTAAAATCGACAAGGCTCGACTCATGGGAATTTCGTCGCGAACAAAACGTTCTTTCTTCTCCCTTCCCAGTATTTTCAGGATGAAGACCGTCAGAGAAATGCAGTTTCGATCATAGGTCGTACCCAATCAGAATTTTCCAAAAATATTCTCCTCCATTAATTTAACCAATCATATGAGATGACCTAGGTTTTATGCACTATTTCACTAATCGACAAGAAACGCATCACAAAAATGTGTGGCCCGACTCTCTCAGAATTTGTGTCGCCTAATTTTCACGTTGCAAAACAAAGAAAAAATGTTAAGAGAGTGTCTGGACGGAATTCATTGGCATCGGATCATAGTCTCGTAATGAAATTCATCGTGATCTGACCAGAGTTTCTTGATCGAATCCATCAAATAAAGGTTAGAGCTTCCGTTCATTTTTCGAAACAGGAAATAAGTCTCGGTCAAACTTTGAAAACGAGAAGTTATAGATGCAAACGTTTTAATCACAGTCGTAGTATCAGTTGGTTTTAAAATAAGAGTTTAGATATGAAAACTTTTAATTGTCAAAGAAAAACAAAACAAAAGAAATAGGATCGAGAGTTCAAATCTGTATTTCTGACATCTCAGATTCCTAGCCACTACCAATTCTTATACAGAGTCACGCAGCAGAAACAATTGTATTCCAGCCATTTAATTTTATTGACTCAAACGAATAGGTAATCATGGATATTTTTTGCACACGTAAGGGAAAAGGTGGGTATGTTTTCCCATTTCTTCGTTCTCGGACGTCTCTCTATTTAGACGTAGAATAGCTTGGAATTTATACGACATTGATTCTCCTACCTTGACGACATCCTGATCCTACAAATGGTGATAATGTTTGGAAAGTGTGGAATTTTGCTGTGTTAATAGTAATTAGTTAATAGTTAAGAGATCATGTAATTGGAATCAACCCCCTTTATAAATTTGGAATTATTACTCTCCAACTTAATTAAATGATTAGCATCTGCATAATTTATTTTCTTTAATAACGAGTCATGGCTTATGATCGTGAACCACACTCTTTAGCCTATCCTGAGACATTTTCCGTAAGGTTATGCTCAAAACAGGGCAACTTATTCTGATATAACGTGGATTATTCGAATAACGAGTACAAAGCTACCCCAGCAAAAACCGGGCTGCCAACTTAGACACCGCAAATCTATTACGCCTCATCAATGTCCTACATCTTTGCAGTGCATGAATTCGAGTCTACGTGTACGCATTTATAAATCCAATTGCCACCTTCAAAGTACAACGATTTAGCCAACTCGACCGGAAAACTGGACAGTGTCCGATCTCGTCCCTTATAGTCGGGCTCATCCTCAATAAAAAGATTAACATAGTGATTAATGTTTTGGCTTTCCTATCTCCAGCCAGCCTTCTTTTCTACCACCCCCCCCCCCCCCCCATCCCTCACCGCCCGAGAAAGACTCCTTCACCGGATTCGCATTTGTCTTGCAAATTTTCGCAACGTTAAAGAATTTCCATTTTCCGAGATTGAAGAGGGAGGGGAGGCAGCGAGAGGGCGAGAGAGAGAGTGAACACATACTTTTGAGTATCGTAAATATTCATGGTCCTATAAATATTCATACGCGCGACGTTCAAAGAGAATACTGCACAGAAGGAAAAACCGAGAGAAACGACGTCAAATTTCTTCCTGTAAAAGTAACCCGCTTCCATTTTCCAAACGGTGTGTGTGTGTGTGTGTGTGCGTGCGTGTGTATATATATATATTACGGGTATCCGCGGTTTACGTAGTCGGTGGGAAGGAGAGGGGATGTCGGGGAAACGGGACAAACGGAATTGTAAATATACAAAAAAAATTAAGTTCACAAGTTGGAAAAACAATAACTATAATTGTCATCAAAATCTTTATTTTCTAGTTCATACAAAAGAAAAACCCGTGTGACTCGATATAAGAAAAGTTAATACAGAAAAAAGAAAGAAATTAAACACGGAATTCCCGACCCGCATAAATCTGACCCGTGTGTAAAATTATACAATTAAACAAACTTATCTGTAAGTATAGTTCGATCGTAATTATATGAAGCGCCTCTTCCGATAGATCACGTTACAGTGTTCCCTATCATGTCCGAATTACCACACGATTTGAAGCCATCCGGAGATTCTTTTGTTCGTAGCGGATGACATCTCGATGTTCGTGATTCGAAGTGTTCCCGTAATTATGGGGAGTATCGTCCCGACAATATGGATTTTCATTGTAAAACAGAAAAATTTAGGTGGGTTGTGATTTATCGGAAGAGGTGCCTCTTACAATTGCGATCGAACTACATTTATAGATAAGTTGATTTAATCGTATTACGCGCCACTTTCGATTGATCACGTTGTACATGCGATCATGTTAAGGATATATACGGCAACCAAATTGAGTAGGTTAGTTCTTTGAATTAACCTCAATATTTTATTAGGAAGTAATTTTTGTTGTTTTAACAGCCAATTAGTAAGTGATTTCTGTCATTTTAACAGCAGTAAAACAAAATTTTGCTGATGAGAGGAAAATGAAATGTTTATGTAACAAACATAAGAAGGTACGTTTTTTCTATATAAACGCTTAAGATAGCTTTTGCAAAAGCAGTATTTTCTGAGAAAATTGGAAAATCATAAAAACGTGCAAAGATTTTTGAATTATTCGTCCAGTTTGCTGCTCATCTGATGCTATCGATTCCGACGCCTTTTTGTTTTGCGGCTCATGATGAAGCGTGGCGAGTATTATGTGCCGAAAAAATTGTTGTATCTATACCGTTGTCGGTAAGAAGCTACTTTATCCATTTCGCCAATGTTTGGGAAGATACTCTGTAGTGAGGCTTTTTTACCGTGATGAAAAAAGATGTTTCTCGTTCCCGCAATATTTTGATCTTTTCCATATATACTTCGAGGGCCTTTACCACGAAAATCTGTTGGTTTTCTATATATGTCGGCAGTACTAACAGTGGGTTGGGTTCTATTGTGTCTAGATGTTTTGATTTTATTTGGTATTTTAATTTGTAACTAGTCTGATCGTCTTTCTATACATGATAATTTTATTAGCGAGACAGTTTAGACGCTTTAAGCTGTCGTAAGCGTGGTGAGTTTAGCAGATAGGACGAGTACGGACAACTCTTCGTTTTGGCTCAAAGAGCTTAAATGATCCAACACTATCTTTAAACCTCACGGTTGATCGCATCTCGGTTTTGAAGGACGAAGTTGCGGAATTCCTTTGAAAAGTCGTTTGATGAAGGGATCTTGTGGAACTTGTTGGCCTACAATTAATGAGATCGCTGAACGCAAGGGTATTGAGCGATCCATAAGATGCTCCTTCGTTAAACTCTTGAGCGAGATATGATAAAATATCGTATATCAACAGTTTGTACAAGTCGATTCCATATTTTAAACAAAAGTTCCACCAGTTTTTTTAAGACACTGTCATATTGCTTTATTGACGTCGAACGAAGTTAAGCTTTTATGAGGGCCTATGATTCTTCGGGAATATTCCGAAGTTGGAAGGCCTCCCAGGTAATCTTCCTACCTCCAGGGTAAGGTCTTGCCAAAGTGGATGATGTTTGGTATCCGAGGACAATAGTAAGTTTGGTTGGAGAACTATCGATGGTTGTTTTAGTAAGGCCGGGAAAAGTGGATATCATGGCTGTGTTGGCCACCTGGGAACTACCATAATTACTGTAACTTTTTCATCCTCAATTTTTCTTAAAATTCTTGGGATTAACACATATGGGGGAAATGCGTAGCTCAGGGACCAAATCGTCCGTGGTATTGTAAATGCATCGATTGCTATACATCCCGGATCACGGTGCCAAGATACATAAATGAGGTATTCTGCATCGGTGCAGGACTCGAAAAGATCGATATCAGGAATTCTGAATGAACTAACAATTTTTTCAAATGCCTAATCAGCGAGGGCATATTCGATTTCTTTTCCTAATTTCCTTGATTCGAAATCAGCCTCTGTATTTTCTTTCGTATTTTTATCAATTCTTAGTAGAATATCACAATTCGGAACATGGTTGACAAAACATTTTTAGGCAACGAAAGCCGCTGTTAGTTCTAGGAAATTAATGTGGCACTTCCGTTCTTGAAGATTTCAAAAACCAGAAGAAGAATTTTCGCCACATACGGCCACATACCCAGAATTTTCGCCACATACCCAGACATCGATGCGTCTCTTCGAATTTCTAAGCAAAATCTCGGTGGACGTATTGAATTCTGGGCTTCCTGGATCGCGCTTTCCCACCAATAAAAATGTTTAATAAGTTCCGAAGGTATTGTTATTTGTTTATCCAAGTATCCATTGGTCTGTTGGAAGGCAAGATGACGAGTTCTTTCAAATAGTTTGGTGTGAACAAAGCCGTAAAGAAGTGCTTTGCTTCCAACAACTTCCGACAACGCGCTTCCATTGTACCGATAAATTTGGCGAATTCTCGAATCTTGCACTCTGTTATTTTTGTACATTTACGAGGCAATTTTATTTTGTCTTTCTTTTCTTGTGGCAATTCTAGGAGCATTTTATGCGAATCAAAGCAGAATGCTAGATATTTGAATCTTTTGGAATGCGAAATTTTAGATTTTTCGATATTAATGATGAAGCTCAATTTTTGAATGATCTGTATTGATGCCTAAATATTTTCTTGGTACAGTTCAAACGATCGTCCAACAATGAGTAAATCATCTAAGTAGATGACCGACATAAAACCTCTCTGGCGTAGATTGGCAATTGTCGGTTTTAAAATTTTAGTAAAAACATACGGCGCGGTAGATAAGCCGAAAATAAGGCACGTAAATTTAAATAATGTGTGATTAAATCAAAACCACAGAAACTTTCTATCTGATTCAGATATTTAAATAGCATAATACGCGTCTTTGAGATCTATAATGGTCAAAAAAGCATCCTTCTCTTATTACGTTTATCGCTGTTTTTCAATCCTCCAACGTGAAATGCTCAGTTTTGATAAATTCGTTCGATTCTTCAAGGTTAAGAACTAATCAGTGACGCCCGTCAGATTTTGGGACCGCAAATATATCAGATAGATACTGTTCAGCAACGGACTTACATTTTTCGATAGCTCCCTTTGTCTGTAGCTCATCTATCAATTTCTTAATTATTGTAGCCCCGTCAAGAACGCTTTTTGGGAATCGTTAGTTGAAGGGATTTTTTGAAGAAGAGAATTTTGTACCCTTCAATCCAGGATAGAATTCCTTTATCAGAGGTAATTGATTTCCATTCGTGTTTGAAAAGTCAAAGCTTGCCACTTAACTTGCTTACCACCGGTGATAGCGTCTCCAATAAGGACATTTATCCGTTTTCTGATTGGAACTGTCTCGCTGACAGTTCTCTCTCTCTCTCTCTCTGTTTCCATGTATTGTTTTGATGTTTCATTAATTGTAAGTACTTCATTCCGCCTATTGAAGTCGATTTCTGATAGCATTTTTCCGCGGGGCGACGAGGCGCGATTTTGGCGTTTTTTGGAGTCTTTGTTGGTGCTGTCGTTCGGGTTTCTTTTAGATCTCGAGATGAATTTGTTGGAGTTTTTGCTGCTTTAATTGTTGCCTCGAGTTTTTCCCCAACTAGAAAGTGATCCGCTGTTAAAGATGTCAAAACGTCCTTAAATGACGTATTTAAATATGCCAAAATAAAATTTCGTCTCACTGAAGATACGTCGCCGATCTTACATGTCGTCGGTTGGATGTCGGAAAGTTACTTTCCGACATCACCCAAACTTTCTAACAAGCCGAGTTTTTGGAATTTATTGTCCAAAAGGCATTGAAACAATTTTCCAACAGTCGCTGCATTTTGTGCTTGTTTCGATGTGATTCTCGCATATCTTTTCAGCACCGATTCCGACAAGGCTACTATCATCTCCGGATTGACGGACGGACGGTCGATACTTATTGCGTTTTTGGGCGGCGCGTATTTCTTAATTATTTTCTCTTTTTCTTCCAAAGGGAACCCTTTTTCAAAATTCCTTCCTATCGCACTAACATTTCATTGAAAATTGGATCGTCAAGAATTCGATTTTCTGAAATTCTTTTACCCATGATCTCGAGAATACATGGTTCCATAGTGGGCTCGTTATCCGTTTGAGTTGGTTTTATAATTATGGGCTCTTCAGAGAACAGGCGATTCGGAGTGTTTATTTCCATGGAATGCGTTGCCTGGAAGACAGGAACTGTCTCTCGATAGATACATTCCGATCGCCCTTTCAACATGATAGAGAACACTACAACGTGATCTATCGAAAGAGGTGCGTAATACAATCAATTATTTTATTGGGGCGCCAGCCTATTAAAGTCAATTGCGTTATAATGCGATCAATACGGAAAAAAAGAAAAAACCGAATATTAAATTATCGCAGTGGCTAGCTCGGCCGACGAAATAAAAGGGGTAGGGGGGGATCTCAGAGCATCGAGGACCGACGGGGTTTTTTCGAAACTCTCACTCATGACCGAATTTTATGATAAACAACATAAAAGACCACACTCATAGCCTGAACCGAAAATATATAAAAGAAAAACGGAAACCGTAGAATGGTGATTTTCTTTCATTCGTGCATTCATGAAGATGAACGAAAATGGCGAATAAAAGAAAAGAAATGAAAATCCGAAATGTTTCGCTCACTCACTCAGACGGGTGATTCAACCGAACGACACATGATCGCGGCGATGCCGTCGACCATGCGTAACGCAACAGGGCAATTTCCGCGAGCCGCGAAAATATCCGATAAATTTTCCGAAATTACCCGATACCTACCGAATTTCTATAATTTGCGGCTAACGCTTGGCCACGATCCCGACGATGTTGCGCCGAACAGGGAAGGGACTACGACGATGGCACGCTGCGGAAGGTCAGCGGCTGCCGGCTTCTTCGTGAAGAGAAACGATTGTCAAAATAATCGAGTGGATCCTTACCGACCGTTTTCTTTTTGTTTTGCTTTTTGCTTTTCGCTCCGTTTGGCTTTTTTTTGTTTAGGGATCGATTGCGGCCTCGATGATACGCGCTGTTATCGCATTCACATATCTCCTTCCTTCTGTATCTACAAAATGTATTCGAACAATGTTTCAGTGAATAATCTATTTTAACAATGTTTCGATGAACAATGTATTCGAACAATGTTTTAACAAACAATGTTTCAATGAACAATGTATTCGAACAATGTTTCAATGAACAATGTATTCGTACAATGTTTCAATGAACAATGTATTCGAACAATGTTTCAATGAACAATGTATTCGTACAATGTTTCAATGAACAATGTATTCGTACAATGTTTCAATAAACAATGTATTCGTACAATGTGTCAATAAACAATCTATTCGAACGATGTTTCAATAAACAATGTATTCGAACAATGTTTTAACGAACAATGTATTCGAACAATGTTTTAACGAACAATGTATTCGAACAATGTTTTAACGAACAATGTTTTAACGAACAATGTATTCGAACAATGTGTCAATGTAAAATGAAGGCAAATAAAATGTATAAGATTGTAATAACATTGTGCAAATATATGTTGTAGAGAGAGAAGAAAGGGAACAGGTAAAACCGCTAACAGCGCATTTTCGCTGCAATCTCTCTCTCAAAAAAAAGCCAAACGGAGTAAAAAGCAAAATGAAGAACAATTTCGACATCTGCTATGAAGCCCCATGCACTACGGCCCTTATCGGGGCCACTAATATTCACAACGTGAAATGAAACGGACCGTGTATGAATGAGGAGTTGGGGGGCCGGGGGCAGTGATTTCTCAATACTTCATAGAACTATTAATTTCTCTATTAATTTTTTATGTTTCTTTACAGCAAAAATCAGAATGAACTAGTGAATAATATGCGCGAGAACATCATATCTTTTTTGGTTCGATGGGATTGCGGGAAAATGATCAACTGTAAAAGTAGCAATCGTGGTACCACACTCCAAAATTATAAAAGAGAATCGATTTTTTTACGGAAACACAATATTTTTTACAAAGTTTACGATCGTCTCAGTTCATAATGACTTGACTCACCGACAATGGTCTGGCCACCAAAGAACTCATCGACCACTCATCCAGCAGGATCCCCTGGACTTTCCCCACGACTTTACTGCAGATCATAAAAATCTTTGAGGACGAGTACAGAGAGACTGATCAAAACTTGTGTCAACATAGTTTTCCGTTGTCCCTGCTCATTTTGGAAAAATGCAATTCGTTCCCAACATCCCTGTCGATTACACAAAATGCTGCTCACATATAGGATATTGGATCAGTGCTCTGTTCCCTCCCCTCAATATATTACATCCCCGTAGATAGATTACCGGCCGTCCTTCCGACTCGAACGGGTAATTGGATGAAGTGTGGAGCGGAGGGGGAGAGGGGCGCTTCCGCAATGCCAGCAAAAATCTCAAATTAAATAGAAAACACGACGGCCAGTGTGCGGCACATCGATAAAATCATCGGAGGGCTAAAGAGGATCGTGAAATAGCGGCCTACGTTAAAAACCTGCTAAATCCCGTAAATTCAAACTATGAAAATCATTTCAACAGCGGGATATAAAAGGCTTGCGTATATGTATGTGTATTGGAGAGGAAAGAAAATGCTGGGATGGTAAAGGGGATTGAGGAACCGGGGGTAAACCATCCCTGAGCGTTTACGCAACGTGTTATCGACTCTTCTCGTTCTCTCTTTATTTCCTCTCATCCTATACTGCGTTTCATATCCTTTCGCTTTATTTCCTCTCTCGCACTTTATAACACCTCGTAATATAGCACGCTCGATTCGGGGGGTTAAAGGGGATGAGTGCCGCTATACGGGCCGTTCGTTTATCGCTCATAATACTTTGTACCCCGTAAGAACACGCCGAGGAAAATTCTTCCATCACTTTCTATATTAAAATTCGTCTATACACTTTTACAACAATGAAACAAATAAAACATTAGGGGCCGCGGGAGAGGCGTGAAGAGAAAATAGCAGTAGAAAAAAACTATTTTCCATCGGTAAATTAACTGATGCATGAGGAAATAGAAGGTATTTACCCCTGCGTTGAAAATCCGTGGCGCTTACTGACATAGAGGAATTGATGTGTGAAAAGTTTGCGATCCGTCTATCATATTTTTTACAACGAAATTACAGTTTCCTTTTACGTTAATTTCGACTAAATTATGGTAAATGTTAATTTTAATATTAGATCGTTTATGGACGGATAGTTTGAGTAAAATCATAGTGATATGATTTTGTGATTTTGGGCATAGTTTGGGAATTGATAATATTGAAGGCGTACGAATACGAAATACGTTGATGTTAAAAAAAATCGGAATGATATAGGTTTAACGGTATTTTTGGCAAATAATTTTTTATTTGTCGATTATCAATTATTTGTATAATTTCGGGAGTGGTGGCCGCTTAGCCAGAGAACTGCTAAGTGGCCACCACTCCAAGCATCAGCCGATAGCGCTGCTTTACTTGAGCGATCATCGAAGCTGCATTCCGACCACAGGCATTGGGTATTTCTTAATTAATATTTTATGCCTGTATTGGCTGTAGAAATTATATAACCGATAATATGTTTTTCTAGGATTCTAGATATTTCAAAATTCCGAGAATATTGTAACCTCAATTTTGATGGGATAGCTTTATAAAATGTTAAACTATGAACGTATACAAACAAAAATGTTTAATTATCAATTATACATTTCACTAAGAATTTATTTATAATTCCAATAGCTTTCCAAATTATATTATCTAATTGCATAAAATTATTACTAATAATGTAATCGATTTCTTTTGCAAGTGTACATTTATTAGCATTATTAACCTCATTGAAAGAAATTTCTATATGAAAAAATAAAAAATCGCATGAAATATTTTTCCATAATTGAATTACATTTTTTATCTTCAATGTCCTCCTAAATTTTGTTTTCACGGGAGCGAAAGCTTTGGCTCGCAGAAATTAAAATCTGTAGAAATCCGAAAGTCGTTTCCTCGTTTTCACCACTGATGAATTTCTGCAGCATTCGGCCAACCCTTAATCTCGTTACGTTGACGAGATAGTTACCTCCCCTATCGCCGGTCTTCGCTTTTTCCGTGTCTCGTCGAAACGAAGTAACCCCATTGAGATTTACTAACCGCGCCTATAGCGAGCTAGAAATTTCTCTCTGTGTTATTTATCATTCCACTCGGCGCTCGAAATATTCCGACAAAATAGCAAAACGATAATCTATCCAGTATATATTCGCACCGTTAAATTATGTCCGTATTCGATGCAAAATTTGTCTCGAATTTTCACGATTTCATTTTCACTGCGGACATTTCCCTTTTGCCAGAATTAAAATAATTAACGACCAATAGGACGTTTAAATCGAAAATAATTATAAACACAGGGATATAAAAACACACTTATTTAGACTTAAAGGTGATGAACCTGAGTAAGCCCCGAAAATAAAATGTGAGTTTTGGGAATTATTATCTCAAAGTAAGTATTAGGGAATTACACTATCGCACTCTTTGGTATCATGTTATATTTTGTCTTATTTATTAATACAGCATGAGGATACACAGTCTTGTTTAAAACCATTCAGTACGGTGTACGTTTTTTATCCGGATAAGAAAAAATATATCACGGCAAAAAAGATCGTACGAAACGGGCTCTTAAAGCGGATACATCCAGCTTTACTCTTTGTTATTTGTATTTATACGATTTTTTTAAAACCTGGTTGTCATTTTGACATGCCGTTTCTTCAAGATTCTTACGCTTTGTAGCATCGAATGCTGGATATTGAAAAAATGTATTCTCATCGTTTAGTTATACGTTTTGGGAAAAGAATATCATTCGGTTCATTTTTGATTCTTTACATTTTAACTACTTTTTCGCTAATATATATAGTTGTTCTTGGAGAACAGCTGATTTTCATAAAGTCGGAATGATGCGGCTTAACCTGGAAATTATGAGATTCGGAATATTCAATGAAAGGAATAAAAAGATGTATTATTTATCATGGAGCCCCCACATTTTTTTAGAATTTTATTCTAAAATTTCTTTGTATCGCTGTTTTCGTCAACTATTAAGCTAAAAAGATGTAAAGAAATTGCAGAAGTAAATTTACAAAAAATGAGAGTTTCGAAAATAACAAAATACAGCTCTTTACTCCTCGAACCAAATATTCCAAGCCTCACAGTTATCAAGTTACGCCACACAATGCTGGCTTCCCAAAAACCTGCATTTATGAAGAAAAACGTGACAGCTCGGCGAAAAAAAAAGATTTTTTTTAAACGAAACTAAACCTTATGTTATCATTTTCAAAGATCTCATCACCAAATAATGACGTTACTATGATTTGAAATTCAGCATACGATTTTATAAAATACAAAAATCGGAAAGAAAACGACATTTAAAAAATGACGTAGCGGTTAGACAAACGGAAAGCAAAAGTACAAAAACAAAATAAAGCCGGCTTTGACCTCTTCGAAATCTTGTTTCGTAAATTTATGTAAGTTTTTTTCACCGAGATATTCGATTTTTTGTCCGGCTAGAAAACTTATAAGGTGCCTAATATTTATGAACAAACCTGCTTCTCATAACTCGTGATAATTTTTATTATATGTAAAGCGTTCACAATCGAGTAAAAAAATCGCTCGGCTCAAAGTTGAATATCTGTATACAGGTATATTGGATAATACATCTTCAAAATCGTTTAGGAACTTTTGTCAATATATCTCAATATTTATGCTTCCCGAAATAAAATGAACTTGGATGAAATCAAATAAGTAATTGATGAGATATTGGTTCTCGCAATTCCCTTTTTTTTTGCTGCCCACTTACGACCCTGTTAAGTAGAAGAGAAGCATATAGTTATTTAATCTTTTTTATTAATTTCTTCCTCACTGGTACGTGCTGTTAACGCTGGTACCTATCCCCTTCCTTCTCTTTCTATTCAAATTTGGTCCACATTCCTTCCCTGTTCCGCCATCTTTCTTCCCTGTTTAATACCCCACCAGAATCCAACCCCTATTACGGCCACAGCCAACTTACGCTACACTATACCGCATTTTCCACGAGGTATGGGGAAACTGTGGAAAACCAGTATTGGTATAGACAGCCATGTATTCTTCTGATTCCTTGGTGTACAAACTTTTGTTGAAGTATGTACACCAAGGCCTCAGAAAAATCGGTCTCCCGCTCACTGGTCGATGCGCCGGCGAGAGAGCACGACCAAGCGGTCACCGATCTAAGTATTAGCCCCATCCGACGGTGCTCAATTGACCACCCAGCTACCAGTCTGAGAAGCATATACTGCTTATATATTATATATTATGATATACATTATATCTCTGTAGGTCTGTCTCGCCCTCCTTCGCTATTTATATGTATAGTGTATGCCTCTAGAGGGATGAAAAAATTGCAGTAAATTCAATGGCCAATCAATTCAATGCGCATCGATGTTACCTGCAATACTTTCGCATCATTATTTTCTCTATCTTCCCTTGACTAGCACTTATGAGATAAAAATAAAAAACAAAAAATCCTGCTTTTATGCTTCATCAAGCGTTAAAAAGAACAGCCCAAAGCTCTTCTTTTTACACCGTTAGAACCGAGATGAAAATATTCCTTATAGAATAAAATGAAAAACAATCACAGACAGTGAAAATACAAAGCTATGAGTCGGAAAGGGCGTAGAAAGGTGTTCGCTAACTCACAAATTAATTAATCGGGTACTATGAATTAAGAATTAATACTGTGGAGCATAAATTTGTGATTACAGCACGAAACGTCGCGAAATAGAGATTGAAAAAACGGAACTCGAAGTTTGTTTTAACGTCAGCCCGCTCTTCACCCCGCCACTACCAGTTTCGATTTTCTTGCTAGTTCCGAGAGTTTTCCCCTAACAACTACCGATATTACGCTCCCCCGTAACGAGAAGAGAAACGGGGGGGGGGGGACGTACAACGGCGGAACTGTGTTTTTGTGTAATGCATCATGCTACGAACTTGAAATAAAGATTGTTGCGATACCAACAACGTAGCCGACGTTCGTCAATTATTTTACGATGGTATGTTTCTGGTAGAGAAAGTTCGTCACAAAACTGGAGTGGGGGAGAGAGAAGGTGATACGAGCAAAAAGAGTGAAAGGAAAAAATGAGAAGGTCAGGGAGGCCCTTAGTGTAGAGCCGGCGCACTCATTAAAAATGAATTTCGTCCGAGGATGAAATTCATTTATACATATATATATATTTTTTATGCTTTTATATATATATATATAGTTTTTCTTATTTCGAGCAAACAGCGTGTCTCCAGTATGAAATTCCATTTCAGCCCTTCCGTCGCGGGGTCCTGAAATTACAGGACTTGGGTCTCACTATGATGTCGGTGAAAACGTGACGGCTGACTGCAGTGCCGAGCCCTCGGTTCCTGAAGCCAAGCTCCGCTGGACCATTAACGGAAAGTCCGTGAGTACGACATTGACAATTTATAGCGGATACTAGTAGGGGTAAACAACATAAGATGTTGTTCTACTCGTAATCATTTTTTACGCGACTTAGATTTTACGAACAAGTTTGCAGCATTGGTCGAAAAGATCTGACAGTAAAGTTCAGATGATAAAAACAATCTTTTACTGAGCTGGATTACTTCTCATTAGTTTTTAATATTTTTGAGAGAAGAGTACAGTCTCTACACGTGACTAGATCAGATATGATTGATCGGAGAACATGTCCACAATGAAGCATCAATAAAAAAAAATGCTTTGTCACAAGAATAGTTTAAACGTTTCTGTTGGTAATATAAGCGTATTCGATATATTTTTTAATTCGTCTGTGATCACGCTCGGTTGATATACTGATATTTTTTATACAGAGCGTTCTAGTTGAAGACACCCGCTTAATAATTTCAATATTGCTACGAAGAAATCAGATATTTCCAATCCTTTTCAGAACAGCCTGTACATAGAGAAGTATATTAGGCATTCCATGCCGATTCAACCTAGGTTTGACATGTCATCTCTCCGATTTGACCAGCGATTTTTTGTTTTATTATACTATCCCTGAAAGGCACACGACATTTTTTTCAGATTTTTTTGGAACGATTTGATTTCATAATATTTTTTATAAACAAAATTTACCGCGCAAATTTAAAAATCAGAAAGAACCACAAAAATCCTGTATCACATATCAAACACGGTGAGCGTTGAAAAAAAAGTGGGCGCGCGATTCGTTTGGCCTACAACACATTTCTTTTTTTTTTAAATAAACAGGATAAATGAAAAAAAATAAACAGGAAAAAAATTGAAGAACCTCATGTAGAATTGACCAGAATTTTTTCAGATTTTGTTTGGGTTTCGGTGCTTTGTGGGCTATGGATTCTATTTAAAACAAAAATTCTTTAACTTTTTTTGCGAAGAAAGGGCGTTGTAGGCCAATCGAAACGCGTGCAAACTTTTTCTTAATGCTCACAGTGTTTGATATGTGACACAGGATTTTTGTGATTTCTTTCCGATTTTTAAAATTGGGCGTTAATTTTTTGTTTATAAAAAATATTGTGTATCAAATCGTTCCAAAAAAAGTGAAAAAATTCTCGAGTGCCTTTTGGAGATAGTACAACAACATAAAAAATCGCGAGTCAAATCGGAGATGTGACGTGTCAAACCTAGGTTGAATCGACATCGAATGCCCCATATATAAACGGGGGTGGGTATATTAATAAACATTATAATTCGATGCTGTTATAGATACACCAACGATCTCATGCAATGCCTGCGAAAAAGAATCACAACGGTTCAACGATACTTGTTTTAAAACATACTTTTTATACTGTGCATTCCCATTTATCGGGCAGCGTGTAACGCTCTATCGAATAATGTTCCCATATTTCAAAATGGAGTAGAAATGAAAGGGGGTGGGGGAATACAACGTTTTGCTACATATTTGGGCTTTGGAACGTATACACACGAGACAGAGGGAAAGAGAGGAAGCCAAAGGGCGGTGCCATGTCGCTCGACTCTGTAACGATGACAATTCTATAGTGGGAATAATAGCGGGAAAAACTAGAACGAAGCATTCGTTTCGCGCTTCGCACCGGCTTGTTCAAAATTCATCTGCTGCATGGTTTCCATTTTCATTTAAGGTATTGAATATTATTATTGTTTACTTCTTTTTTTCGACGTACAAATCAATCACGTTGATATTGATTTTTAATAATATCAACAAAAGTTTAAATCCACACCCAATTGCGAAATTTATGGAATATATTATTTTTTCATGTATCACGGCAATAATAAAGCTTAAAAAAATAATTCATACAAAAAAATGCAAACTGTTTGAAAAAGAAAAACAAAAGTTAGTCCTAGCGTTGACGGTTTGTTTCCACTCACAAGGAAACCGTTATCGGTGTCCCCCTTTAAGTTCGTTCATTTTTGGATATGTTATCATTCATCGAAATCTTAGGGACACGTATTTTGTTATGATAAAATAGTTTTAAGAGCTGAAATTCACCCTCAAAGTTGAGTACCCGCCCGGTGACTTTTCATACGAATATCTGCAACGAAGAAGTGTGAAACTGTAAAAGTTATTTAGAGGGTGAGTTTCACCCCTTTTAACAGTTCTTGCGCTGATTAAAAAATGCTTGTCCGTGCATGACTTCGATAAAGAATAACATATCCGAAAAGGAGCAAAATTCCAGGTGGCACTCGCAGCCGTATTGTACGGGGATATTCACCCCCGAAAAGGTGTTGTTTGAAAAACGCAAAAAGCCGTCTTTTTTACCCGTTCCTGCTTTCTCGAGAAGAATTGATTTCATCGAGATAAAAAAATGTTTCCGAGTTAAATTAATCTGTTACCCTTAAAACCTTATAATTTTACTGCTAACCAGCCCTTCTGAACTGGAAATGGTGCTTTCTTCATTATTTGCTGCATGGCTTTCTCTAGAATTGTTTTCATACTAATATCTTGATGCAAAGTATGCGAAACTGTAACAGTTACTCGGAAGATTCCAGACTTTGAGGGTGAGGTTAACCCTTAAAACTGTTTTTCGCCGATAAAAAAAAATACGTACCCCTTAATTTTCGATGAATAATAACACTTCAAAAATGAACGAAATCGGAGAGCAATACCGGAAACGGTTTCCTCATATTTTTCGGAATCACATATCGAAGCACGATCTACTCTGAATAAACCTGTACCACCCACACTATCGACGAACAATCCAATCCGGGTACGACAAGAGATGAATACGACTCGAAGCATTCGTTAAAAATCGCTTTCCTATTATTCTCTTCGTTGAAGTCTAGTACTCCTGGATTCACTTTCCGCTCCACGAATATTCACGTTATCATGTACAAATTCTCATATTCAGATCTGTAATCAGACACAAATTCGAGATGTACGTATAGCCGGGAATATATTTATATATGAGGGGATGGAAATCATTTGAGATCTCTTGGAATAGAAAAACGAGGAGTTCTAACGTTCGGCCACGGACCCTTAAACTTTACAAGCACGAACGGATTATTACGAACGTTCATATATATTAATTGAAGTAACAAATTCTGCGCGCTTTTTCGCTGGATGTTTTTAGTGAGCCGTACATTTCGATGTATACGAATCATATCTCTCGATTTAAAGGTATCATTACGGTTCAAAAAAAAGGTCTTCGACAGTTTTGGATTTGGTGAAGCCAATGGTACAACGTTCCAAAATTGAGATAAAATACAATAAAATTTGATACATTCTTCAGTAGCACTATGACCAAAGTAAAACAGCAGTGTATGCGGCCAAAATGAATTGTGCTGTTCGCGGACCCAATAAAGTATCAAACGCAACAGCGAAGCGGTCGTTCCAATGATTCCGTTCTGATAATATGGGCATCGAAGAAGAGACACTGTCTGGTAGGCCAAATCATGGAAATCATCGAGTCGGACCATCATATGAGCACTTATTCTATTGCCCAAAAACTAAAGATTAGCCAGAAAACCGCCTGTAATAAGCTGATCTCTAGAAAAAACTCAATATATGGGTTGTTCTCATAAAATAGATATATTTAATTAAATCTTCATTTTTTGCACCCTCTCCCATTTGCAGTGCAACATGGTATAGATATGAGGGCGAGTAGCTACGAAAACTATTTCCATCTTTTACATACAAAAATGTTGTTAATTGCATCACCAGAACGATGGCCCAGCTTTTTCTGCAATACGTCACTCACAGCTTTCCTCGTGTCGTCTTTATTCCGGTGGAACGGTAAAACCGCGGTAGTAATACAAGTCTAATGAGACAAAACATATAACGCCATAGCATTGACAATGCGGGTCAAGCGACATACTCATCTTGACCCACCAGCTTCTATTCGTCATCCCCTATTAGACGGTAGAGGATTCAACAATAAATCACGCAACAACCTTGAAATATTCTGACAATTTTGGTTATTCGAATACCTTGTATTTCAATTATTTTTACTTAAGTAACTATCATCAATATCAACAACTCAAATCAACTGAAACGACAGTACACTGTACGAAAAATTACATGTTCCAGTATAAAAATCCATATTATTTTGTAACTTTGGACGCCGGCTATCAACATTTTTCGTGCTTTTTCATTTTCACCCACGATTGATACTGAATCACTTACCTGCAGCTCCAACAAACTTCATTGGAACATTCCAACGCTATAAGCTTACACACTATAAGCTGGACTTTCCTTTCATCTCACTTCGCCAATACGTATTAACGCACTCCTCTAGTTTCTCGGCTGTTTTTTTACGGCTTCTTCAATAATTTTGTACGGGCGAACCATCGGAATAATCAATCTCATTTTTTTGCATAATCTTTATTAACATTTGAATAAGCTTTACAAATTTTTTGAAGTTAAAATATATAATAGAATACAAGTTATAGGGACCGACAGGAAGACATCAAGTAAAAGAGGTGCTTGACGTGACCAAGATTGCGGCTGTTCTGTTTATCGGAAATCGAAAAACCAAACGGCATTTTAATCTTCATATTTAAGACTAGCGATTGACCTAGAGTGAGATCTAAATTACAAAAATTGAATTTTTTGTACGCTTTTGAAAATTACATTATATTTTTTATTCATTTTTTCTTAAGTTTTTCGCTCGTACAAAAAAAAACTATCGAAGCAATCATAAATAATTCTACGTTTTCTTTTTAGCTCCGTCCTCTCCTCTTTTCTCAATAGCAATTCTTCTAATCTCTTAATCCGCTTGTTAAGATCATTTTCCTTATCTTCCCGATCTATTGAAACACTTTTGCGTTTTATCTCCATATTTTCGCAATTGCCGACAAAATTTATTGCGAGAAAAAAAATATACGTGAGTTTTCACCCGCACAAAAAAAGGAATGAAATAACGGTCAGCGTCAACCTTCAGCTTGGATGAAAAAAGTGATCTGAGTGAAAAAATGATCTGGGCTTTCAAAAATTGTGGTGACACCTGAGAGGAAAGGGGTACTACATTGATCTTGAGGAAGAGGCGCAAAATACAATTATTTATTTGGTATATGTATGAACGTATCAGTCAAACCCATACATACACGTAAGTATTTTCGTTACGACTGAACCACGGCGTCTTCATACTGCGGTGGTAACTAAGGTACCTTACCCGTCTAAGGCCCAGTGCCTAATAAAGCCTACGTTTTAAATTTCCGAACCTACAAAGTCAAACGAATTGATCTCTCATCATCGAGTTTCTTACTTTGAATGGCTGCAATTGCCATAGCAACAGCCGCGCTGTGGTGAACCCAAACAAATTTACAGTCGATAGAAGGCAGGGCGTACGATCGCGCGTGAGCGTTCCTTAAATTTCGACGTACAAAAACTTTCGAAAACAAATATGTTTTCAATATTACTTAGTGAATCTTTATTATAATTATATGTAGTGGTTTATCAGCACTATACATGTTGTTATCAAAATTTGAGTTTAAAACTGAAGATTATATACTTTTTTCTTTTTTTGTACGAAGTTACAACGGGTATAGTTTTATTAGGAACATAGGTATGAATAAGGCCCAGAAAAAGCTTTTTAAAAAAGCTTATACTTAATAGTGAACATTGTTTTCTTAACCAAAATTATTATTAACGCGTTGATTATTAAATATATATGATTAAATAAACATTTTTGTTTCATTTCAACATTCATAGTTTTTTTTTGCACTTAACAACAAATAAGGTGGGCCTTATATGGGACAGGTGCCTTATTAACACACTCACACACACACACACACACACACACACACACACACACACACACACACACACACACACACACACACACACACACACACACACACACACACACACACACA